>OY978226.1:17321430-17558930 GCA_963854785.1 Vaccinium vitis-idaea
AAATTAAATATATGTGGTCCACATTCCACAAGACCACACCACAGTGGTCAGTCCACTACACTGTCGTCTATCTACACATATCTATATATGATATATCATATATCATAGTATCAGACTATCAGAGAGAGACTTTTCGTGCTAGTGTGCTACAATAGAGAGAGAGAGAGAGAGACTTTTCGTGAGTGTGAGAAGAATCAGAAGATACCTCGGTCTCGGTGGCTGCTCGGTGAAAAAGAAGGTGAAGAAGAACGGCGACCGAGTGGTCTGAGTCGACTGTAAACGGCGTCCGAGTGGTCCGAGTCGACTGCAAACGCCGATTGACTCAACTCTCAAGCCCTCAACTCATTCATGGCAGTCGGCAGCGTCTCCTCCTCTCCAGTCTCCAGATCTGAAATAAAAAAAGAGCGTGTTTTGTTTTGGTTTTGATTTGGTGAAGCATGAAGGGTACGTTTGTTTAGTTTGAGAATATTTGGACCTTTATTTTTATTTTTAGATTTGTTTTCCTTTTTTTGTATTAAAAAAAAATTTCCGAAATTGAGGGGGGGGCACGTGACCCCATGTGCCCCTGTGTATATCCGTCCCTAGTCCTTGGTGCTATAGAAGAATCCTTTCGAAGTACACTTTCACCTACACAAGGATTATGCTCGAGAATTTCAGCAGCATCAATTTCATATGAAGGGTCCCTATAATATGTTGAGTAAGAAGAGTTATTCCTATCAATATCTTCTTCTAACAGAGATTCATATCTTGATGCTTTGTTAGTTAAATCAAACAAATTCCTAAATTCAATGGAATCAAACTTCTTCCTAAGTTCCCTACTTAAACCATCTTGAGCAATTCTAACAAATTCAACTTCTGGTAGTTGAAGTTTACATTTGTTCCTTGGCCTTTTGAATCTAGCAATAAATTGAGCAGCCTTTTCATCAGGCTTTTGTTTCAACCTTGCTAAATCCGTCATGGTAACTTCAGGTTCAGTTTGATAAAACTGAGCATGGAATATCTCTTCAATCCTTTGCCAATTTGGTACTGATTCTGGTGGCAAATTAGAGTACCATTCAAAGGCTACTCCTGTCAAGGAATTAGAGAATAATTTCAACTTAATGAACCCATTATTTCCCAATTCCGTACACTGGGCAATGAACCTAGCAATGTGTTCAGTTGTTGATTGTTTTCCATCCCCATGAAACAAAGTAAAATCTGGGATCTTAAACCCCCTAGGGACTTCGAAGGGCAGGATTTCCTCCTAGATGAACCCTGGAGTTAACTAATGGTTTCAAATTCATATTTCTAGACATATAATCTTCTGGAAATCTCTCAAAAGGTATATCAAATGGTTTGGGTTGCTTAAAATCCCCTTCCTACCTTGCAAAAGGCTCATAAAGGTGATTTGAATGCACCCTTCCCATCTCTGACACTCCTGGATATTTTGGAATCCCAATTTCTGGATTAGACCTGTCACGCCCTCGAAATTTTAAAGGATAATTTGTTAAGAAAATCCACATGGACGGTCAACAAGTCCACGGGCCACGTCAAAGTCCAAATTTAATAGTCAGATCAACATCAAAATACACAATGGTCTATGGATACCTGAACCCCAAATTAAGAAATAATCAGTGTATAGTTATTACAATCCCAATGTCAAAAGAGGAAACTTAATTAAGTTACAAAATCATCTTAACAAAAGTAAAAGTTCTAAGATGATAATATAACTCCTCCATTTAGCTTTCAAAATCATACATGCATGCACTCCAAGCACTCCATGTCATGCTCCGTGATGGGTACCTGAAAATTGATAGGTTGAACTACACTAGCCCAGTAAAGAAAGATCTAACAATCCTAAATGCAATGAAATGGATATGAGTGATAGACAATGAAGTATAGGTCAAGTACAAGAGCTAAGAGAGAGTTTAAATATTTAAAGGACTTGAAATCAACACATAAGCTCCTAGTTTCGATCCACTATCATCTCTTGTATCCGACTCGTACCCGACACGTCACCTGTGTCCCATTCTCATCACATTCCTTTTAAACATTTGGTTGTTCTCCGGGCATGCCATATAGGCCCCGTGTCAC
Source organism: Vaccinium vitis-idaea (assembly GCA_963854785.1). Taxonomy (NCBI): domain Eukaryota; kingdom Viridiplantae; phylum Streptophyta; class Magnoliopsida; order Ericales; family Ericaceae; genus Vaccinium; species Vaccinium vitis-idaea. Next base: position 17,323,504 of record OY978226.1, read on the forward strand.
TTCGGGCATACCATAAAGGCCCTGTGTCACTCCGGGCATACCCCATTAGGCCCCATGTCACTCCGGGCATACCCTTTCGGGCCCCGTGTCACGTGATTCACATTCTAAACTTCATTTCATGCTCATTAGTATCGTTACGTTGTCCATGTGTCTCATCATCTCAATTTCATGTGTTGGTTTCACGCCAACCTCGTGTTTCGTGTCACCCGAACGTGTCCATAAAAGTAATTTCAACCTGAGTGTCAAGGAAGTCATCAAGACTCTCCTAGACCCTAATATGTAACCAACAACTTACACAAACAAGACACAATCAACGGATCATGATTCAAGAGATTTTTCAAAAAAAATTAGGTGTCCTATTGATAGAAGGTTAGGTCCTATTGATAGGACGCAAATCAGATTGGCCACTATTGAAGCATCAGAGAGACCTATTGATAGGAAGTAAAGTGCTATTGATAGGGCGTCAGAGGCTCCTATCGATAGGAGATTAAGTCCTATCGATAGGACAGCCATCAGATTAGCCAGAACAAAAGGGGAAAGGCTCTTATCAATAGGGGATGAAGTCCAATCGATAGGACAGCACCAGATCCAAAATTTTACAACTGATGGGGTGATCAATGGGGCTTCTCTTTGGGCATTTTCTTGGTTCCAAATGGATATGTTAAGATGCAAAAGAGGTTCAAACAACATAGTTACACAACATACCACCAATTCACAAGATTTGCTAGTTTTTTTCCAAAATTCAAAGCAATGGACTAGAAAATGGGTTTTTCTCAAAGAAATAAACAAGACAAAGGAGGATTTAGAAATCAAGTGACTATACACACACATACACTACATTCACACTTAGAAGAGTTAGAAATTTCCCTACCAAAGGAGAGATTGAGCTCCAAGTGGATGATCTAGCAAACCCTAGCTTCTCCTTGCTACCCCAACCGAAATATGAGCTTCCGGAGCAAAATAGATGCGACCCAAGCTTCCAAGGACGCGTAGGACGCTTGTGTGAGCAAGGATCTTGAAGAAGTTTGTGGTTGGAGGTGTATTTTTGTGGGGGAAGTGGAAGAAATTGGAGGAAGAGAAGGAGGGAGAGGGGCCATCCTCTTTTAGAGAGAGAGAGAGAGGGGTTGTAATTTTTGACAAAAATCTGCCCCAAATAAGTTTATATGCCTCTCCTAAATTACACACATACCCCCTGGTGTTCAAATGTGTTTTAAATACACCCAAAAGCAATTACAAAGCTCACATTGACCCCACTTTATATTTTAAAACATTCCTCACACTTCCCCAACATTATTTTCGAAAAATGATTAAAAACAAGGACATTCTACCCTCCTTAGAAAAAATTTGTCCTCAAAATTTTGTACAACAACACTACTCAAACAACTACACGTTAAATCATGATATGCAATAGGTATCCAATATCACAAACTTGTAAACACAAAATTTAACATAATACTCACATAGGTCAAGTGGGAAATAATCCCGAATACTCCTCTTTCATCCCATCCGCTCTTTTCCATGTCGACTCCTTGCAACCAAAGTTAATTCACAAGAACCGAGTTAACCGTATAGATTTTTTCCCCCGCAGCACCTGCTCGCTCACATCTAGTATACGTATCAGCTTCTATCTTGGAGTGGGTAAAACCTAACTACCCTTGGAAAGGGCAGAAGCACGTGTCCTAACTGACCACCACGAAGGGGTGAGTAGCTCGGCACCACATAGGGAGTCCTTAAGCCCTGTGCCGAGCAGGCTTTACCATGAATAAGGCCAAAATAATAAGAACAAACTAATAAATCGGGATGCATTAGCTCGGCGTGAGACATAAAGGAGTGTCCCTGATATGGCCGAGCTAGGTAGGCTACATATATAGCTTAAACAGTATTTTGGAATACATAATTCAGCTCGGCGTAATGAGCTGATCTATGTACGGGTTATTCCGAGCTACGTGGAAGCACGGCACCGCTACACATAGGGTGGTGAGACATTCCAGAATATTCTATGACGGTTCCTTATGTGGTAAGGAGCAATCCCAAAAAATAAGGGATTAGTATGGGAAGTCCTAACGTGATTAGGAGTGAACCCCATATAGGAAAGAATCCTATTTGGAAAGAAAGACCACTGCTAGACGAGATCTAGCAGGGTAAGGAAGCTCGTTCTTAATAGGAAAATCCTATTAAGAACAGGGCTCCTAGAGCGAAAGGGAAACTAGGGCACGAGATGCCTAAATCAACAAGTTGTCTTCACTTATAAATAAAGCATTAGACCCATGGAGAAAGGTACGCTGTGAATTACTTTCATACGCATAAATTTCCAAGTACGAGATACTAACTTAGGCATCAGATTGCCTTTGCCAACGAGGGGCAAAGGTGCTCTAACCCTGTCTCTGTCTTGCAAATTTAGAGTTGAATCAAGGAAGCACGTGATCCAGGCCTGCGTGGATTTTATCCCCACACATATCTTAACTTCGATCATTTCAAAGTATGAAACAACTAGGCTTAAACTATCTCCAAGTGCAATACCATAACTCTAAAGTTCAATCTCTTTCTAATTATAGATCCTCTAGGCTCACTATGCATACTAGTAGTTTACCCTGTGTCTCCGCTATTGCCTTCTATTTAAAATCTCAATCAATCCATAATTTCCCAAACACTCCACCCCACGACCCCATCATAATCTCAAGCTCTAGGGTGCAGAAGTTTATTTACAGAAGCCAAACTCTCAATCATGCTCCCTTAACACTAACTAAGAAAGATCAACATTGTGCACTTAGATCCAGATTCATCAACTACCACCACCCTAACAATACCGAGATAGATCCATCTCAAAGATGACAGTAAGGCTAAGCTTCCAAAGATTTTGATACTAAACACACTCTATTCGCATACAATTGCTCTAACACATCCACATTTTACTAGTAAGTTTCATCTTATGGTACCATATCATCATTCCCCAATCATTCAAAAATCTGATTACCTAAACATTCGAGTGATCCTTTCCCTAGGTTATGACATTAACAATTCATCTTGATCACATAAGTCACTAATACTTCCACAGCCGCCTCCATGTAACTTCTTCCTGTCACTAGAAAAGAAATTCACCCCCTTCAAAACCCGTAATCCTCCCATCGAGTAACTTACTCTCCAAATTTCTTAAAGTATGTCTCTAAGGGCAAGGCTAAAGGGCGGTGTACCCAGCTTCACTTCTCTCATCTCTACGAATATTACCCCGAAAGTTTTAATATCCTCAGCGATCCTATTTACCTCTATTCTATACAAATTTTCAATGCACTTATCTCCCTTTCAAACCACACCAGGCACTTTTAGGTTTCACCACACAAAGACTCCAAATTCTATCACCAAATTCTTATCCATCATCACAACCAACCCAAGGCGAGCTATTACTCTATACCTTACAACGTTCTTCACCAAGATTCAACACTCAACTTAATCATAATTTAGGTCTATTTAGGCTCACAAGCTCATTAAACTCTACAAGAAATTTAGAAACCCATTCACAGTAGCCATAAGTGAAGGAACTTAGATACTAGAGAAATCATAACACATATTTATGATGCTAGGCACAAAAGCTTTCCAAGCCTGTTCGTCTAAATCTTCATAACCCATGCTTTCGACTTCTTCCCAACCTACTTCCAAAATTAGTCTCACACCCTAATTAACCCCATATGCCCCTTTATTCTAAGTATCTCGTTTACTCCTCTAGCTTCTCGAATTTTAAACAAACCGGATCTCGAATCTATTAATATCATGTAGTCTCACATACACCTCTCAACATTATTACTAATATAACCACACGTAACCACCTTCCGCTTAACGCTCCATCATACCACATTAACATAGAAGAAAATGACCCAGCTCAACTTTTAAACAAGAACTGCATAAGTATGACTTCATTTCATTCTACCTTCCTCGTTAGAGTCCAAAAATTTACCTAGTCACATACCTCATTATAACCAATTAAAGGATCTTAAACTGCACACACACCCTCAACGATTAATAATATATTCACCCACAATTACCTTAAAGGAAAGACAAGTAAACCTTGAAGGGTACACACCCATTCTAGCTATTGTCCCACACCACTGTACATTGGACACCTACACAATCTAATTACCGTACCATTCTAATCTTATTCGTGCCTCACACAAGGAAAAATAAAAAAATAATAATCAAACTCCAATTTGGCTAAGTTCGCAATCTACTTGTATATATCAAGATATTTTTTCCTATAATTCAATTCATCATAAAATAAATTATAATTAGACAATAAATATCATAAAAATATGGTGTATGTATATTAGTATATACTTACAAAATTCATTCACTGTAAATGTAAGATATTATTTAGAAAAATTAAACAGGAAAACAAAAAAAAAACAAAAGGAACTCAATTAGAGTAAACACGTGAGAAAAAAAACCCTAAATAATACTACAAAAGTATGGCAAAAGAGGTGTGGTGCATTATACCCTAGTCTAAATTTAAAAATTACTATACCCAACTCCCAATATAACTTTATCTAAAAAGACAGCGGCAGCTGCTTCTCCTCTACTGTCAAGCTGCTTCTCCTCTACTGCTCTGCGCGACTTTGTCAAAGACTCAAAATAGGTACAGCTCAAATCCTTACAAAACCTTGCATTTTAGTGCTCTCTCTCTCTCTCTCTCTCTCTCTCTCTCTCTCTCTCTCTCTCGGCAAAACAGGTATGGCTATATCGATCCCTCCCTCTCGATATCTGTGGCTGCAATCTGAGCAAGATGTGTTTGAAGCCAGTGAAAGTCCGTTCAACACAGTACCGAACGGAATCGACGGTACCACCATCTCGCCCGGTATTAGCCGGAATTGCCGGTACTGGCCGGTAAGGGCCGGTATCAGAGTCGGGGCAGTATTAAAGGTGCAACATACCGATTTAGCCCAAATCCGATACGTACCGGCCAGTACGGGATTCACAACCTTGATGTTTATAAATAAAAAAAAAACAAGAAAAGAAGGTCTACACGTGCAAACTACACCTGCCAGTTTGTGGAGAAAAACAACTTAGGAAATATAGCACACTTGTTCATGCTTAAAAAAATTTGAACACTCAATACATTCCTTTTTGTTTGTGTTATGTGACGAAATTCGCAGTTAAAGACACCCTTGCGAATTTTTAGACAAAAAACAATATATTTAGGCCTGCATCTCTAACTATAGCTGGCATCTGCAAAAAGTACACCTGCCAATTTGTAGACAGAAAACAATTTCATGCTTCAAAAAAATTCGGACACTCGATACCTTCCTTGTTTTTTTGTGTTGTGTGACAAAATTCACAGTTGAAGAGAACCCTATGAATTTTTACAGAAAAACAATGTAACAAGGCCTACATCTATAAACTACAGCTGCCATCTGCAAAAAATACTTGTCAATTTGTGGACAAAAAAACGTTGCTTTTTTGTTTGAATTACTCTTCTTTTTTTTTTTTTTTTTTTTGCTTATCTTCTTCTGTATAGCACCTGTGTGACCAAATTTGCAGTTGGACAGACCCTTGCGAATTTTTACACAGAATCAAGGCTACAGGTGCAAACTGCAAACTATACCTGCGAATTATTAATTTTTTAACAAAAAACAACAAGATCATATCTTGTCTGAGAAATCATTGTAATTCGAAAAATTAAACTTGAAAAATAACATAGATTAATAATTTGAAACTACAGCTGCAAATACAAAAATCAAAACACCCCTTCCTTTACAAAGAAGAAAAGAACAAGATCAAGATATCGGCTGATTAGATACAAAACGGTGACATGGTATAAGCCTACTGTTTAGCGTCATTCACATTCATCAAAAATATCACGCACCCTCGTGTTACCATGCTGCAACTGTGTCTATTAGAGTTGTATTGCTATCCTTTATTCTAAGGCGTTTTATTCTGTAATCCTAGTTGGAGACCTTTGAGTTGTACTCTTCTGTTTTTGTCATTGTGGTTGGCATCTTGCCATCCTTTTTTGCCTGGGTTCAGAGCAGCATATGATTGTCCATTCCATGGGTGCCAACCTAGTTGGGATGTATGGTTTGGTTGTGATGCCTTGTGCTCTTTCCCCTTTAATCATTGTAATCCATCTACAGTGGTTAATAAAAAATTTTGATTATAAAAAAAAAATAAAAAATAAACTGTGTCAATTAGAGCATTAAGACATATCTACATAACCTTGTTACAAGAAATTTGAACATTATTTTCGTTAATAGAAAAACTCATTCATTACTATTTCACCATCCTTTCACAAACTCAGTCATGATATCTACCTTCGTTTTCTTGCAGTCTTCAATTGAAAATTGGTCTTCTATGTATTTTTTTCTTCACCAACTGTCTCATTATATAGCAAACAATAATCCTAGAGTCCGAGCTGCATATAATGAGTTGAATGCATTTAGATTTTGTTGCGTTTGAAATTTTCTTCTAAAAAAAAACACAAGTGTATATGTAGAACATGATTTTACAACCTTGTGGTCTGTCACGGATAGTGCTCTACAATCTTTACGCCTGATCTGAAACTTTGGTCCTTGTTGCTCAACAGGTGTTTGATGTTGTTTTTGCACATAAGAATTCACAGTTTTTTGTTGTTCACAGGAAACAAAGTAATGTTAAAAAGCATTAATGCCAATCATGAAGTTCTATTAATAGTAGAAAACAAGTTGTTTTTTTTTAATACCAGTTGTTTTGCTGGCTTGCATCAGTGGGGATCTTGTTGTTGCATTGGCCTTGAAGGGTCATAGAAAGACCATGTTCCATTAAAAGAATTCAGCACAAGCAAACTCCAGTTCTCGTTGTGGTAAATGGAAAAAAGAACATAATTGTTATGTAGCGTAGCCTCCTTCAAAGTGCTGCCAAATGTTTACTTCTTCAATTCATCAGCTTTCGATACGTCATTATTTTTTTCCAAAAGACAAACAATTTTATACTTATTAATCTAGAAAGCGTGATGGAAAGGAAACAAGCAGTCGTAAAAGATAAGAATAAAACATGACCTGGTACCCAACTTTTCAACAAAGTTGTGACATACACTGGCAGCATACCAATCCAGCATCTAAGAATTCAATGAGATATATCAATTTAACACTTAATACATGGAATAGAAACAACAAGTGGCATACAGTTCACATTGCTTACATCTTTTCCAATTAGTTCTCCTTCCAAAATTCTCCTTATTACTAGAAGATATGGCTGATTGATTATCATCAGCAGGGGGCAGAGCAACTAGTACAAAAGAAAAAAAAATTTATTTTCATAATAAAATAGTAATATGTTTGTTTCATAATTAGTAATAATGGTTTTTATTTTTACCTGTGCAGGTGTTGTGAAATACTCATATAATTTGTTCCTTGCTTCTTTGTTTAGCATTCCACGTATTTCAACAGTTAACCTTGGAGATGTCTGAACATTCTCAACCTTAATCTTTTTGTGTTGCATTCTGTGTCACTTCATGCAACTGTCTTTCAGCTTGTGTGTCAAGTACAGATCCTGACTGATTACATTCCTTTTACTATTGTCAAGGTCAATCCTTGTTTGGGCTGTCAACTGATGGAGTTGTGAATCAGTAACTGAATCTTCTTTTTGCTTTCTGCTTCTCAACTCAATTTCACATTTGTACACCATCAATAGAGTTGCTAAGGTGTCCCTTTCCTATTCTAAATCTTGCATTTTCTTCTTCAGGTTTATAGTTTCTAAATCTTTCTCTTCCACTAGATTTCCCTTTTCACACTCGATCCTAACCACTTGATCATTTAACTCCTTGTTCATTTTCACAAGTTGCTGTATTCTGTCTTCCTTGATCAAATTCTCTTCTTTGAGTGTCTTATTTTGACTGGTCATTTTCTGAAATGAGTTCTCAAGGTTGTCAAACAGAATCTTAGTTTCATGGTGATGGTTGTTAGTTGGACCTACTTCAGCATTAGGCTGTGCATAACGCTCCAGTATCACAGCATTTGAAAATTGTGTCTCTGGTACTATAGTTAAACCCGACTAACTTTTTTGCGGGTCATTATTTGAAGATGTAAATGCAGATTGCCATATGTCTTCTTCAGCTTTGCGTGGTAATACACTGTAGAATGTCTCTGGAGCTTCAAAGCCATAATTGATTTCGATTGCATGTCCATCTATTTGATGTGCTTATTCTGCTTCATCCATTGTTTCTTCTTCTTGTGCTTGCTCTTCTTCTTCTTCTTCTTGGTGTTGTGCTCCATCATCCTCCCCTCCTGCGTCTCCTTGTTGTTCTTCAATTGCTTTGTCTCATTCATCATGCTCTTCTGTTGTTTCTCCTTTTTGTTGTTGTCCTCCATCCTGTTGTTCTTCTAGATCTTCTTTTTCCTCATCTCCTTCAAGTATATTCATTTGTCATATGGTTTTGGTAAGTCAATTGTTCATCACTTGTTTCAACAAGTTCGCCTTCATTCACATAGAAAACCATGATAACATGGCAACAAGTTCAGAAGAGAGCAAGCAAATTTTCATAGAGTACCCCTGTGAATTTGTTTTCTCATAATATAAAATGCATGCGATTTTTATTTTTTTTTTGCCTATAGATTTGGCATGCAAATTTCTATACAGTACTCCTACAAATCTCTACATATCATAGAACTAACCCTTCAAAATTTGTGGGGGCCATAGTACACGTCTGCTTTCTCATAATATAAAATGAATGCGATTTTTTTTCCCCACAAATTTAGCATGCGAATTTCTACGAAACTAATTATTAATTATTTATATAAAATAATTTGTGAAAGAAAATTTATAAGGAAAAATGCCAATAAAAAAAGAGAGGAAATCAGTGGAGGCCCGGCCCTCACTGGGCCTTTTACTCTCTCCCCCACTGGGTGGGGTACTAGGTGTCACCCCCAATTTATTCTAACCATCCCAATTTCAAACCAATTTTTTTTCACTAAAATAGTTTTATTAAGCACCTATTTGTATTCAGACATATTTATATTTTCTACAAATAATTTAAATATCGCATTCTTAATTATGAACGGTTGGATCATAACAATAATATCTCAATGATTTTCATTTGAAGACCATAAGAGAGTTGGAGGACCAAATATTTGTTCTTTTTTAGAAAAAAAAATATAAAAACAAAAGTCCGTGCACGACAAAATCTAACTGACGTTATCCTTCCTCTTCACATATTTATGGACAACATGCAATAACACAAACGGACTCTGAGTAAGCAGTGTCGCTCCTGAATAAATTATGCCTCAGTCACTGACTTCTACTCCCATGCTTTGGTTGCTCTCATGGATAAAATAGTCAACACTATGGATTTCTTCATTATTATTTTTAACGTGTTAAACAATTAGGTTGCATTTATATATCATGTTGTTGCTGAGAAGGCCATAGATCTATGATGTCAATCCTAGCCTCGCATAGATAGATCTATGATTCCAAAATGGATCTATGATTTACTGTGTGGTAATTTTAATTAGTATGCATGACAGGTCGGTGCATACGCAACGCAACATAATCTTAACCGTTAAGTAACCCATAGAGGTATTGTACAACTAATGTTTGTACTTAATTATTACTAGAAGTTTTTAAATTCAAAAGGGTGTGTTTCTATGAGTTAAAAATAGGTGTACACAGCAAGATTTTACAGTAGGGTTTGGTTGTGTGAAATTTCGTTAGTGACTTTTGTAAGTCGAGAAAAATGCATTTTCAATTCAACTACTATTTACAAGTTTTATGCAAGGGTTTGATGCTAGTTTTATTACAATTATCAAGGAGGCAATCAGAATACCATAGGAGAATGATTAACCAAAGATATCTTCTATGGTAAGAAAACATTGAGAGAGAGAGAGAGAGAATCCAGTGCTAAAATATTACATCAAACAAAATGAAAAAGAAAACAAAAAATTAGGGGTGTAGATCCTCATTTGTGACAGATTTTTGCCGTTGGCATTGTGACACAAACCGGAGCATAGATCTTCCTAGCCATCGGGGTTCCCCGTTTCGGTTCCTCCGCCACCGCAACACCGGCAACAGCACAAACTGCGCCCGCCGCCGCAGCAAAAACCAAGTCTCGCCTTCCACTGCTGCTTTCATTCTTGCTTTCTTCTTGGCTAATTATCTTCACACTCTCATTGTTTTTGGCAGTACTATTTCTGATAACAAGCGATCTCCGGTGGGTGGCGGTGGTGGCCGGAGACCTGCCCGAGAGGGTGGCTACACCGAGGAATGAGGCTGTTGTCATGGTGACTAATGCCATACTTCTACACTGGCTGAAAAATCTGTGAACTCTCTTTTCTTTTTCTTGTGCCTTATAGTCCTATAGTTCTTTGTGTTGATTAAGCATGTGTGGCTTGGAACTTGGAAGTAATAATGTTGAGATCACCATCCTATCACAAAAACATGTCCCACCAATGGTTTTTTGCCACGTCATGCTCTTATCTGTATTGGCTTCTCATTAGAGCCAGTCATTTCAATCCTCTTGTTGATTTTAAGGTCAGAATATTAGGACATATACCTTGAAGCCACATATATTTTAGGTTGATGAATTAAGCTCGCTTTTGGTTGGATATTTTTTTAAAAAAAATTAAGTAATTCTCAAAAAAATTTACTTTTTCGATTTCTCACATCAAGACAAATCAAAAGACGTGAAAAAAATTTGTCACAAAATGAACAAACGCAAAAAAAGAAAAAATAATAAATTTGAATATAGACAAAACTACAAAATTGAAAAGTCAATTGGCGACTGGCGTGGAACAACCCCCGAGGATTGTGACGAGCCTTTCTATAGAAAAAACCGTTCCAAGGCCTTGTTCAAATTCTTGGCTTAAACTCAAAACTCACTAAGGCTCCATTTTGTTTCGGGCGGAAAATGTTTTCTAGAAAACCTTTTCCATGGAAAACCTTTTCTAGAAAAGAAAATGTTTTCCAGTGTTTGGTTGTGATATGAAAACATTTTCCATTTTTTGGTAGACATGGAAAATCACTAATATGAGAAAATGGCCAAAATCCAGCAAGATGAAATGAGATGCAAATAAAAATAAAAACTAGATTAACCTCAATTGTAATAAACCTCATAACTATATTTTTGCAAGCAGAGCACTATCCCCAGGATGCTAGTCCACCCAAAATTAGAAAAAGACCAAACTTCAAAGTACCTCAAGCAACAAGGATTGCATGGGTTTTGACCACCTAAAATTTTTCCCTTTACCCTCCTTCTCACTGCCTTTTTTGGGTTCCATTGCTGCATTAACAGTAGATTTTAAACTTAAACATAGCCCTAAAAAAGTGATAAAAAGTAGGGAAGGCAGGCAGCAACAACAACAGTACAGCAACAGACAGAGGCATTGAAGCATGATTTACATGTACTTGATTCATTAGACATATAATCAGTACAGCTAAGAAAAACAAGAAAACTAAAACCACATATTATGCCAAACTATGTTATAAACTTATATGAGTCACATTTCGTGGCACATAGCTAATGCATTGGAAGAACACTAACCAGTATCTCGGCACATAGCTAATGCATTGGCCTGGGTACACTAATTTTGCAGTTGTTCATTTGCTTTTATTATCAGGGCAACCATGCGTAAGGAAAACAGGAAAGGAAGGGAATTTTATCTGGTGAAATTAGTCGAACGAACAACATGCCAAAAGAAAAGTCTCAGTCTTGTTCATTCAATCCTAGTATCAGCTATTTCAAAGAACAAATGGTGGCTAAATAGAATAATATGCATAAGCAGCAGGCCCCTTTGGTGGACTAGATCCTTTGGAGTTAGTAAAACTGTTGCTAGAACTAAGAAGGTATTAACAACAGAAAAACTATATGCCCAGAGCAGTGTACCACTGGAAGTGCTCAGTATCCAAGTTATGATATTCATTCTTTAAACCTAAACTTTACATTAAGCTTTCTAATAGGTCGATACCAAGCTTTGTAGAGTTACTTGGGTATTTACACTAAGAATTGTCTGGCAATTCATCCATGGTCAAATGCCTTTGGGAACAAGTGTAAGCAATAATCTCTCCTTAATTTTCTGCGCTTTTTAATCCCTTTAAACTTATAAGCAGATTTTTTCATTGAAACCCAACTCTTAGCATCAGAACAAAAAGGACAATTAATACTCCTAGGACAGTTCATGGCTTCCCAAACTTCATCCCTTCTTAGTTCTTGTACCACTGGAAGTGCTCAGTATCCAATTATGCATTGTAAAGATGTTGGTCCATGGGTTCTGTATTCTTGGATCGTCTCTTAGCGTGCATAGTTGTTTTAGTAATTGTCTGTTGGCAAATGGAAGAATTTCTATCTTCTTCCCCAATCCACTGAACACCATTCAAATAAAGGAAAAAGTGAACACAACAGGGGACAAATAATGTCATACCAATATAACCTAACCAACCAATCAGAGCAAAAAAGAAGATCTTGCCTTCAGCATGACAAATCTTTCAAACAAGGCAAATAACGGCGACAAAATGGAATCCGGAGAATTTTCAACAACTTCCAGCCATATAAACACAATCAGAACATACGTGAGCTGCTAAAAGAGTGTATACAGCCATTTGAACAGCCCAAGTAAGTTATTTCTATCAAAAGCAAATTGACAAAGTCAGAAGGAGGTGCTTCTTGTATAATGGAGATTGGCATTTTGGAAGAACATGAAAAGAGAGATTCCGAGCCTTACCCATGTTGTCTACTAATACAATTTAATTGTTTGTTTCTTATCCTAATACCATTGTAACTGAGCACTTGGCCTAACAAAGTAGTTTTTTCAACAGAAATTAGACAGCAAGAGAAAAAAACTAGTCTCGGGCATTTCATCAAACATGTAATATCCCACGTTCCAAAGCAGAAATCAAACAACCATCAGTTGGGCAACTGGGTTTACGATCGTCTTGCGCTTGTTTTTTCTCAAGAAACAGACCAAAAAGAGATAATCAACAGCGATTGAGCTACCAAAACCAAGTGCGAACTCGAGATCTATCATTCATGGGCTGAACTACTTCGATCAGAACTATCACGATTGAAACAAAAACAGTAGAAGTAGAACAACCTAACCTAATTCAACAACGTGAGAAATAAACCAGACCATCGATGAAGAAACGAAAATCAACCAACACGCCATAGTACATACGCGGAATAATAATCAACGAAGAGCCACCACTGAAAATCATGTAATCGGACTAGTAATTGAACTGTAGATATAGAAGGAGAAGGAGGATCTTAGCTCAGAACACCCCTTAGAGAGAGAGAGAGATGAGTGGTTACCTGTATGTCGGGGGAGCTGGGATGAATGTCGGGGCTGGGAGGTTGGGAAAACAATGCCTGGGGAAAATGTTTTCCGTTTCTTCATTAAGGAAAATGTTTTCGTGAGAGGGTAGTTCATTTTTATTTTTATTTTGACTTTTTCACCTTGGAAAAGGTTTTCCGTTGACTTAGATTTTCTGTTGCACCCAAACATCGGAAAATAAACGGAGCGTAAATGCGCTTTATGAGACAGGTCATTCTCTCACAATACATCAACTTAAAATTGATTTAAGTCAATTCCAAACACATTTTGGCATCTGCTGCCAAAATTGACAGCAACAAGAGCCAATTCCACAGTGGGACTAGAATTTTGAAGTAAAGATTGGAGCATTTGTTGAGGTCAATTATTGTCATTTGGGTTCCGCAGCAGATTTGACCTCCCCCATTGGAGATGTTATTAGAAGGAAGCAAACCCTTAAATCTCAAGTCCAGCTGATGTGACCGGTCGAGATAAGAAACAAACTATGGAGGACTTCCACTTGCCTTCATTTTATTTTTTTCTTCTGCTTTTCTTCATGAACGTTTTGGGTAACCTACTTTTTTTCCAAAACTAAGAAAAATATAGAAAGGACGGTAAGGGAGCATCGCCTTCCTAACTGTTTAAAGAAAAATAGAACTATAAGCCTTCCTAATTGTTTAACTTCCCATACAAAAATAAATGGTAATAATTTGGACAGAAAAGATTCTATTTTTAAATCTGTCAAACACTTCTAACCAAAGAGTATTGACCCCACAACCATTCTGTAAAACTTCAACAAAAATAGCATCCACTCATCTAGCTCACGGCATCAACCAAAATTAGCATAATGTCAAATACAATGCTTCGATTGTAGCCAAGAATAAGGTTTTCTCAATTTTTCGCTTATCAGACAAGTTTCCGATGCAGGAATTGTTACAAGGGACTCTTATCCCAAAGAATTGGAACAATGTTTGTAAATATGAAATTTTAGACATTGACAGTGACAAAAATGAACTTCATGGTACACCTAAGCACACAAAGCGTCATGTTCCATTGCGGTATATCGAGGAGGTAGTGAATCACTTAATTTTGCGAAAGTATCTACACAACCAGAGGGTGCCTCACCAACCGTTGAATCCAAAACAAAATCGGGAATCACAACTAGAGCTTCCTCATAAAAGGACTTCACTGTCTGCAAATATTGAAGAACCGTGAAAGAAATTTAGTCCATGACAGATGAGGTTTATTGGCACGTTTCAAAGTTCGGAGGACATTGAAATAGTAATTCTACTTCAAGCAGAGGTATTGGAGGTTTTTGCCCCGACTAGTCCCCTGGGGACATGCATAGTCAGGGGATGGCCCCCACTTCATGAAATTCGAACTCACAAACTTACCTTCTTGGGTGCTTTCACTGCTCAACTTACCACTCAACTAACCCCTTGGGAGTTGGTATTGGGTCTGTTCATGATGTTTGGTAAATTATCTTTACAGAACATGCTTATGTGGTATTTTTTATCAAAGGAGAAAAGTGGGCTACTCGAGGTACTTGAGAGAATCATGAATTTTGAACTAGTTTTTAGAGACAAAACTGTTGTAGATAAATCCACAAGGTAACTTAATGAAATTCAGACAGAATAACAAAAGACCTTTGAAAACCAAATATGTAGCCATAGGTCATTAACATACCGTGCAATGAAGTAAAGCAGCATCAGCTTTTCGTTTCCACAAGCCATTTCCAGGCGCCGAATGGAAAAGGCTAAGCAGAGGCTGCAATGCCAAGGGAAGACATAAGCATAACTAATGTCGGGTAAGTAGGAAATACAAAAATGCTCAAATTAGCAGAAGACTGTCTGGATGCATAGAAACTATTCCACAAGAGACACGTACACAGAAGATTAAAATTAGTACGGGATGCATTTAATATTTAATAGTCAGGGAAATCAGTAAACTGGGAAATCTAAAGAGAAACCTCTCTTCACGTCAACTATTTATCCTCCCTCTTACCAAGGACTGGATTTGCAGATTGACATAACTGCATAATTCCATGATGCTAGAACGAACATTCTTGGTCCAAAAGCTTCCCAAGACAGTAACTCTCCCGCAGATGATACCCAGCCAATAATCCCCTGAGGCTAATCTAAACTACCTTCGTACCAGCAGTGACAACACAGATCAAAGGATTTTTCTGCATTTTAGTGCTCACAGGCGGGATACCGAATTCATGGAACATGGATATCCACGGAATATCTGTTTGGCATTTGAATTCATGGAGAAAAACTAACTCCGGTGTTTGTTTCGGTTGGAACTGTGGCGTGCATTTTCAAAGTTGTCCTCATGCAACCACAAGCTTTATACCAAAGGGTAAATTAAACTCATACAACCACGACGGAAGAGAAATATAATACCAGATTTGTGATGTGGATGCCGGAAGGCAAAGTACCAATCCGAAGTCTGCGCGTGATGTGGACGCCCCTGGGATTTTTCACAAGGTGATTGCCACATATGAACATAATCATCCACTTGATGACGTTAGTGTGATGCCCAACCGTCAAGGGTAAGAACACCAATGGCCGGAAATTACGCAGTTCGATTCATTTCAATTTCCTTGCAGTAAGGCTGATTTTCTTGAAAATTTACAAAGCCATTTTTTCAATTATGCTATTGGAGGCCTTACACAGTGATGTCAATACCATGGATTCCTTCTGTAAGTGTTGAAAATCACTGTAGACTAAGATTAAGCATTGTTTTGGTGTTTGTTTCAGATTTGTAGTTCGAATGTAAGGTTTGACAGCATTTACTGGACTCGGCAGCCTTCTCTGGATTCCAAAAAATACTACACATGTTTGATGGAGCATTACTTGAAGAGTTAGGTTTTGATGTGCAACTACCTAACCCTGTGAATTGTTCAAGCGGTGATACATATACAACTTCAAATCCTATGTTTCATGAGAGAACCAAACATATTGAGGTAGACTGTCATATTATTCGAGAAAAGATAGAGTGTGTTGGCTACTCCATTTGTATCTACAGGAGCTCGGCTGATATCTTCACCAAACCATTGTTTAAACCACGTTTGGAATTATTATGTAAAAAAGTAGGGATTTTGTGATATTTATTCTCCAGCTCGAGAGGGAGTGTTAGAATCATGTCTAATATGTTTAGTCTGTCCCACATTGGTTAAGTTGAGTCTTGTGACAAGATACTCCTTATATAAATAAAGTTATGTTGTGTTAGGGTTAATTAACACCTTTAACACTTCTCTCTCCTCTCTAAACAACAGGTATGGTGCTTCTTCGAGGACGTTCACATCGATTGTTTCTTGGAGAGATTCGACAATCAGTTTTTGAGGCTGTTGCTTTCATATTGGATGCTTTTGAGGCCTTGTTCGGTTCACATCTGATGCTTGCTTATGCTTTGGTGAAATTTGTTAAGAGTACACCTTGATTTTTTGCAGGACTGAGAGCAAACCACCAAATAGGCTGAGATCCATAACATACAAAATGCTTGATGGTCCAAATTATTTGGAATGGATACATGACGTGGAGGTTCAGTAAGTAACAATTGACGTATATCATTAAGTTGCCACCTTCAAAGAAGATAAAACACTTCCTAATTGGCAAGAGGATCTTGTTATTATAGGACAGTTACGGAATAGTAGGAAGCACTACAATTGAGTTTTGGGATACAGCCAAACAGATTTCGGTTTCTCTTGCAAAGTCTGTTTGACAATGGAGCAATGTAACTCGAGGATATGAGCTTGACGAGAACTTTCGAGTCCTAAGCTGTCTAGAAGTCCTTACATAACTACTACAACACCCTTACAAGTTAAACGGAGCAGTTCTTGCAGCAGCATCCTTTCACTCCTGATTTAGGGGAGCAAAATCATCATTTGGAGGATTTTAACATTGCGTCATGCTATTTGGTAAAGATTTTATCTTTGTGGGGTAAAGCACCAGATTCTCGCTAGTTAGAGATAGACTCCACCTACCGCATAATTGCATATTTTTTGCTGGTCACATTCATCCTTGGGACAGTCATCCAATGTGCTCAGCTATGCAGATTCGACACCGATACAACTACGGACACAAGAATTCTAAAAAAATGGACACGGACACGGCGGGAGACACAGCAAAAAATAAATAAATAACTGTATATCTAAAATTCTAAATATATCACATATGTATGTTACTATACATATATAAGATATACACACACAATGACGGAGAAATATATATATATATATACAATTTCCTTCAGGTCAGGTATCCTGGATTTTTAAAAAATCCGGTCCTCTAATCTTGGCCGTTGGATCTCATCCAACGGTTGTGGGGAAAAAAGAGATCTCGTGGGTCAAGTCCGGGTAAAATCATGCACGCGGGTCATGATTCGGGTCATAACCAAGACCGGGTCACACTCCTCCCTCATTTCACGTTCGAAACACAGAGAGACTAGAGAGAGAAGCGAACCAGGCAATTCGCGAAGAAGACGATCTCCAGACGACGACGACCTCCATTTCCAGGTCTCTCCTCTCTCTCCCTCTCCCTCTCTATCTCTCTCTCTCACTTTGTCTCTATATCTCGAAAACAACCGTAGTTTTTCAAAACCCTAGTTTTTGAAAAACCTACATCAACTCGTACACGAACGAGTTTCAGGTCTCTTCTCTCTCTCTCTCTCTCTCTCTCTCTCTCTCTCTCTCTCGATTAATCTCTGTTTCTGTTTTTCGATTTATATGAAATATTAAAACCTTAGTTTTTCAAAAACCCTAAATCTACTCGTTCGTTTACACATAAGTTGCTCCGATATGGAAATTTTGGGGAAAAAATTGGTTTCATCTGTGTATTGAGTTCCTTGCAAGTTTTATTATGAAAAATTATTCGGCAGTGTATTATTGTCATTTTTTCAGGGATCTTGATCTTCCGTAACAACACCCAGAGACGAAGACCTATTGGTGGCAGGATACCTAGGCCCCCGGCAAGGTTACGCTCTACTGAAAATGTTTACATGATGGAATCAGCTGAGAGGGATGCAGACGTGGCATTGGTCAATCTAGGAGATGATTACAAATTGCTTTTGGAGAAAACTTTAACCGAGGCTAAAACAACACATGCGCACTTGCACATCCCGAGAGCTGCTGTGAAAGGTTTTGGAATATGAAACAGAGTTATTACCCTGCTTGATTCTGATGGGCAAACTTGGGAGATGGAGCTGAGGTACTACAAAAGTGGAGGCGGGGCTTTGAAGGTTACCCAGAATTGGAAAGAATTCCGCTTGGCGCGCAACTTGACAGACGACACTATTTTGATCTACCAATCGCTCACTGACGAAGAGAAATTCTTTATTGGGGTACAAAGAGCTTAGGATCAAACATGAAGGTTGACAGTGGATATTGCTTACGGTGTTCATGATATTTTTGTTAGGATCAATCAAACAGTGTGGGTGAGTTCAAGGGCGGACGAAGGGGATGCAACAGAAAACACAACTGAATTTGCTACTAGTTAACTCCTAATGACCTTGCTTTAAACTGGGCTCCCTCTTGCACCCCCTTCGTCCGCCCTTGAACTCACCCACACTGTTTGATTGATCCTAACAAAAGTATCATGAACACCGTAAGCAATATCCACTATCAACCTTCATGTTTGATCCTAAGCTCTTTGTACCCCAATAAAGAATTTCTCTTCATCAATGAGCGATTGGTAGATCAAAATAGTGTCGTCTGTCCTCAAGTTGTGCGCCAAGCGGAATTCTTTCCAATTCTGGGTAACCTTCAAAGCCCCGCCTCCACTTTCGTAGTACGTCAGCTCCATATCCCAAGTTTGCCCATCAGAATCAAGCAGGGTAATAACTATGTTTCATATTCCAAAACCTTCCACAACAGCTCTCGGGATGTGCAAGTGCGCATGTGTTGTTTCAGCCTCTGTTAAAGTTTTCTCCAAAAGCAATTTGTAATCATCTCCTAGATTGACCAATGCCACGGCTGCATCCCTCTCAGCTGATTCCATCATGTAAACATTTTCAGTAGAGTGTAACCTTGCCGGGGGCCTAGGTATCCTGCCACCAATAGGTCTTCATCTCCGGGCGTTGTTAGGATAGATCAAGAGATCAAGATCCCTGAAAAAATGACAATAATACACTGCCGAATAATTTTTCATAATAAAACTTGCAAGGAACTCAATACACAAATGAAACCAATTTTTTCCCCAAAATTTCCATATCGGAGCAACTTATGTGTAAACGAACGAGTAGATTTAGGGTTTTTGAAAAACTAGGGTTTCAATATTTCATATAAATCGAAAAACAGAAACAGAAATAAATCGAGAGAGAGAGAGATAGAGAGAGAGAGAGAGACAGAGAAGAGCCTGAAACTCGTTCGTGTACGAGTAGATGTAGGTTTTTCAAAAACTAGGGTTTTGAAAAACTACGGTTGTTTTCGAGATACAGAGACAGAGTGTGTGTGTGTGTGTCAGAGAGAGAGAGGAGAGGAGAGACCTGGAAATGGAGGTCGTCGTCTGGAGATCGTCTTTTTCACGAATCGTCTGGTTCGCTTCTCTCTCTAGTCTCTCTGTGTTTCGAACGTGGAATGAGGGAGGAGTGTGACCCGGTCTTGGTTATGACCCGAATCATGACCCGCGTGCGTGATTTTACCCGGGCTTGACCCGCGAGATCTCTTTTTTCCCCACAGCCGTTGGATGAGATCCAACGGCCAAGATTAGAGGACCGGATTTTTTTTAAATCCAGGATACCTGACCTAAAGGAAATTGTATGTAATATATATATATCTGTTGCCACCAATTTCTCCAAGGACAGGAGAAACAGAGATGGTCAACACCTAGTGCTGTAGAAGATGTGAGGGCGTGCCAGGAGATGTGAATCTCCAAGAAAATAAGGAAAAGCGCCTGAAACTACTAACTTCTTTCAAGCAAATGTGGAACTTGAATAAAAGAGAAACTAAAGTTACAACGGTTCGTGGGCCTTGAACAAGGACTTCCACAATTGAAGAAAACTAAGGTTTACATAGAAGAGAAAGAGAAAGAAGAAGAAGAAGAAGAAGAAGAAGAAACGGGATAGAGGTAGAAGATAGACATAGATAGATAGAAGAAGAAAGGATCGATCGACTAACTGAGAGTTAGGAGATAAACTAAATTTACTTGCTGCTGTGAGCTTTGTTGGTGCTGGGACCTTTTCAACGTTGCACGAAGGTCTTTATTTATAGTCTCTGGGTCCAATTGCAACTTCCAAACGTAACCGCCCATGAAAACAAGCCATTATGCCCATGTCTTGCATCCACTACGGCATCTTCTTGAAAATGCATAAGGAAGTGACATGTGTCCCTAATTCAGCCGAAAATAACTACCCACGTTCTCAGCATAATTTGCACATGTCAATTTCGGCCTTTATCATCTCGTTTTAGATAAAATCCCCTTTCCTATAATTTAGGCAACAAACTTATCTCCTAAATCATAGATAATTCGGCCACTAAATTAAATCTAAATTAAATAAAAGTAACTCCCAGCCAATCTATTTGCCACGTGTACAATTTAAAATTTATGGTACAAACAATATCAAATATATACAAGTACACACACGCATGTGCGCGTGCATGCACACACACACTCTTATATATGTGCAACGAGAGAGAAAAAGAGTGAGCGAGGGAGAGAGAGAGATTGTGAATGTATGTGGGACAGGAGTGTCCACGCCGTGTCCCTTGCGTGTCCCCTCCAAAAAATAATTTAATTTAAGGGACAAGCCACCTGGCGTTGTCCCCGGGTCCGATACATGGACACAGCAACCTCTAGGAGTGTTGGTGCTTCATAGGTGCTCAGCTCCTTTGCTCCCGCTCCCTGGTTTTCTGCTTTAGTTTCCAGTAGTGGAGGTCATAGGAGTTTCCGCGGTCATGGCTGTGGTGGCGGAGGTGACCGTGGTTTTCGTCATTGTTCTATTAGGATCGTGTGGATGGAAATGCGATGATTGTGGAGCTACTAATCATGTAGAAACACCCTATCATTCGAAGAAGTATAGACCAATTATATAGACTCGCTAATTGTAGTTAGTGGCCCTAAATGAAGCACGGGTGCTGGTACGGAAAAAACCAAAAAAAGTAGGATTCATAGGATATGGGAAATTTCCTGTTCATATTTTTTTATAATTGTAGTATGCTTCATTACTTATATAACAAGTATAGCACATTTAACCAATAGGGGCAAGATAAAGGGGGCTCTGAGTAATATAGGGTCTTAAAATTGCAATTTGGCTGACTATATAAACAAAACAACGCTTCAGCCAGATTAGGGTTCAGTGGTTCACTCTTTTCTCAGCTGATTGTTCTCTCCGATGGTGACCCTCTCTCTCCCTCTCTCTCTCTCTCTCTCTCAAACGTACCCAAGAAAGTATTTCGCATACCCATGTTGTTCCAAAAAATACACAAAAGTACCCGGTTCGCTTTCAGCGTACCCTGCATGTATTTTGCTGTACCTGCCGTACCCGTATCTAGTACGCACCTGGTGTGCGTACGGCAAGTTTTCCTGCATACCCGTGCTTCATAGGTGGCCTTCCCAATTTCGATTCTCATGATGGACTCACTATAAGAGCTCCACAAGATTATCCCCATACATTGTTTGGAGTTTGATTATGCCCACACCTTCTACTACTAGCAAATTCAAATAACATTCCAATTGCAGCCCTTAAGCCCAGTCTTGGCTTCTAGATTATGGCACGGAGCACTGGCACACACGTGTGCTATAATTCCTCCCTTTCATCCAACTTGAATCATACTTAGTAGTATCATATTTTTTAGCCGATGGTTACTCTCGACCCCGTAAATTGGCGAGGTGTTCTTCATCTTTGGCTAGCCCATAGTACATAACTATTATCTGATAATAGTCACTCCGTAGAGCGATCTGCCTTTGGCTATTGAACAACCGCCAGCGAAAAATCTTCCTTAGAACAAAATGTCATTGCCCAACAATCCCTAAAGGGTGAGGGTTATCCTCTTCTGAATTTTGACATCATTGTTCCTGTTATGCAAATGGAAAGGATAATTTTAAGTTCTAGCAAATATGATTTTTCATAAGCGTGCATATTGAGGCTGATTGTTGCTATACTCCTTATGTTTGCTTGGAGAATCAATTGGAGATATGGTCACGAAGCCATTAGCTCGTTCTACTTTTCAGCAATTAACCATCAAGTTGGCATGTTTAATCTTTATGGTAGTTTTGTTAGTGTGTTATGCAGGGCATCCATGCAATTATCATGGCCCATAATAAATGAACGTGGGTTGTGAACTTGGTAACAAAATATGAATACATCCTACCTTAACCACTTCCCGAAGCGAGGGTCTTTCTCCATACTTCCTTACCACAGAATCTGCATACACTTGGTACTTTTCAAGGACCTACACAAGATAATACTAGCATGGATTTAGTGGTTAGCCTATATTCAGCAAATATCTCCCAGAAAGAAGTGTCTGTTCCATAACCTGACGACGTGTAATAGTGGATTGAGGTGCACCATAAACAGCACTATCAACGTGTCCCAAAGTGTTCCAGGTGCTGCCAGAAACACATGATTGCATACAGATTAACACAAGAAGTGCAATGCAACAAAAGAAAATGACTTAAAGAATATTACAAGAGCTAGTCTAATAATTGCATATTGTTATAAACCAAAGGGTTCCAGGAGCATGCATGAATATTGTCCCTTGAAATCAAATCTGTGCGGTGATATACATTAAAAAAAAAAATTTGCTCCAAGTTCGGGATCTGTGTTAACATAAAACTCAATTTCAAGAAACATCATGTATTGCAAACACTATTTCGAACCATTTCTCCAGTACTTTTCACCTGTTCGCAAATGCCAACTAATTTTACAACCCTATGAGAGTCATCACAAATCGGCTTATTATATGAACGTCTATGCCATGAGCTCCTCCAAAAGTCGTCATCATGAAAATTCGAAATAACATTTCTGTGCAACGTACACGGCCATACCATTATAGTAGCTAAAAGAGATCCTACGCAGGCACTTGTAGACACCCAAATTTGGCCGCCTTGGGCAAATCCCAATGACTGACGTATATTCTCGTATGCTTTGGTTTTGAAGGTTGTAAATCCAACAAACTTTGCAGATTTTTGGAACCAATAGGAGTGTGTTAGGAAGCCCGTACATGTACCATAAGAGCCTGGAGCCTTGAGTTTTCCAAACCCCGTAGAATGTCACAGCCACCAGATGCATTTGGCGTCTGACAGATCGAGATCGATTTCCAGGCCGCCAGATCAGCATGTTCAAAACCTCTCCATGAGATCGATCTCCCGACCGACACTTCGAGCTCTTGCCTGATTAAACTCTATTTTTCACGGATTTATTAATTCGTGGGATTTATCCCTTTTAACTCAATAAATAGACGCCCTAGGTTTCGGTTTTCACATACTTTGATACACATTCACATTCACAGCCCCAAACTCTAATTCCCGAGCCATACACCCTTTATACACCAAAAGCAATCAAAGCCCCATACCAGTGAGGTCCAAAAACACACCGAGCAATCCAAACCCCCAAAATTCTTTGGTTTTAGGGTTTACCTCCAAAGCACCCAAAAGCTTCGAGTTTCGAGTTCAATACACGAATTGAACGACTAAGGGATCAAGGTGGGATGCCAACACAGCCTCTGGGCTGAACAATTTCGGTTTTTGATCAATTTCTAACCCTTGAGGTGATTTGAAGTTTCAAGTTCTTGTGTAAGGAGGAACACCAGTCGGCACATCGTTCTCGGTCGGGAGATTGAGCCCCGTACGATCTCCAGCCTGATAGACCGGTTCAGCGGACGACAGATTGATATGTGTTATGCAGGGAATATTGTCTTTTTGGTAATTTCTTTGTTTGCTGCATGATCCAGCGCCCCTTTCCCCGTGCATTTTACTTTCAGTCCAGAACACCTATATCTTGTTTAATGGCTTAATTAACTTTGTATGGATCAAACTAAATAACTGAAAATCCATGTGTCAAGTAAAGTAGAGGGCCAACCATTACGTAGGGCAAAGAAGGGTGCCTAACACCTTTCCCTCTTCGTACCTTTGGCTTCCGAAAATAGAATCTCTGTCCGGTTTCTTGGTTCCTAAAACCAAGTGGGGACTCTAAACAGTTCAATGCACCACAATGGGCTCTCCCGAGATATCAGACATGCCGTAACGGATGTCACGAATTCACGTATCGGCCATCATATGGGCAAAACCTGCGCCGCAACGGGCAGGTATCCACAGCACCTAGGCCTCGTTGGCCTCAAGCTGGGGTACCTTATGGAGGGTAGAGAGAGGCAACATGAAAGAAACCTATCCCTAGGCGCTTGAGGCGTGCAGCTCTTACTAAAACGAAAGATGCATGAGCAATCGCCCCATTCAAGTCGCTTTGCGGGAAGGTAAGAGACAAGATTTTAGGGTTTCTGGCCCAACATGTCTCTAGAGTCCAAAGTTTTGTAGTACGATAGGAAAAAGCTGATTATAACTAACATCAACTCAAAAAAGAGTATTCATACTAGGGATACCGCAGCCCTAGCATCTCAGCCTTACACCTCAAATATGAACTTTTAATCTCAACCCTCCAAGCTATTTAGAATATCACATGCTAGGCAGTAGGCACATGACCACCAAAATAAGACTAGAAACGTATAAATAGTTCGTAACTATTGTAAGCAAGAGAGAAAGTGCAAAAACTATAAAAAGAAAAAGAAATCTAAACTCCATGTAAACTAGTGGCTCGAACAAGCAGTCTACTCGACTCGGGCTAGGAAACTTCAACAACCTCAGCGTACACCTAAAGATCAACTCTTTTGAGCTCTTCTTCTGAAAGCCATGTACTTTCAATAGTTGGTTTGTAAAGCCACTTCACTAAGAATTTCCTAGACTAGTTGCATCTCCTAATTACCACTTCTTTAATGTCCAAAACATCTTCAACAGCATACGGCTTAGCCTTTGGAAGCTGTTCAACCTGGTCCTCAATGTAAATTGTTTCTCCATTGAATCCATCGAACAAGTAAAAATCGGACATGTCGAAGGTAGGTCTGACCCAGAAGTGTGGAGGCAGCTCCAACATATAGGCATTTGAGCTAGTTTTCCTAAGTACTTTGCAAGGCCCAAACTTCTTTGAATTCAGCTTATGATAGTTCCCTTAGGAAACCTGTCTCGCCTCAAAATGCACTAACACCATGTCACCTTCTTCAAATTCCTCCGCGCAATGATGTTGGTTGGCTGTTATAAGATTCTTTACTATCCTTATTGTTGCCTTAACTCCTCATAAACTTGAACTTGTTTGATATGAAACGCAAAAGCTTCTCTATCTTCGTTCTCCCTAGCTTCTTGTGATAGCCGAACTAGATCAAGAATATGCTGAGGTTTGACTGAATAAGCAGCGTCGAAGGGTGCTTTCTTGGTGGTCACATCTAGGGAGGTATGTATTCTGATGTGTTAGGACAGTTTGTAAGGCGAGGAACGTGGAACCCTTCTAAATGATGTATGTGCACATAGCCAGGGCCCAAAAAGCATTTCAAGGCAAGAGCTCTCTATTCATAACCAAGCACTGGATGTTGAGGTCCTTGTTACTGGTCTATTGAATTTTTCTGGTCCAATGGAACATCTGAAAAAAATTTAAGAGAGAAAGAGCTATCCATTTGTGCCTTTTTCTTCACTCTCTGAGGATTCATTTATTCATTGTATAAGAGGAAAACCAGCTTAATAAATACTTCTAGGTTGTTTTTCACTTGTCACTACCGAGAAAGCTGTAAAGGAAACTGTTAGAGCTCGTCCCAGAGTGGTTAATTATAACCTCCAAAATTAGTATATAATCCTGGGCGACCTCTCCACTCGTAGCCAATTGTTTTTGAGTTGGATACTTTAACAAAAACTTAACTAAATTATTCAAGTTTCACATACGTTTGAAAAGTGCTTGTATTCAAATTGTATGGTAGAACTAAATAGCTGCATGAGTACATAATAACTGTCCTGACGCACCAATAGTTTACTGCGAAAACAAGATATCTAGAAATTGTAAACTGTACGTACTTGTTGTAGGCTGCACGTCCAACCATAACCCCATGAGCACCTTCCTTTAGGGCCGCATTCACCTACGAGTTAAAGTTTCACAAACAAATAGGTGTAAGCGTTTGACTGAAAATGCAAGTTTAACAAGCATAATGCAAAATAGGTGGCCACTCATTATCATGTCTTAGTTGAAAACCTAAATAATACTCGGCATACAGCCATATACAATAGCAGCATAGTAAACACTATTCTTCAGTCAAAACAAAAATAAGGAAAGAGAGTTTTCCTCGTGCAATCCATCTCAAAGAAACACAATAATGACGCGTAACAGCGACCATCTTCAGTTGTAAACTTAGAGCTGTAGATACCGTGATGGCTCTGACTACGATTGGAGACCTTGGAACCACTAGCATTATGCACATCAAGTGATAAAAACACAAATCAACTGTAAGACTCTGTATGACCCCACACACGCATACACTCGCACATCCACACAGAGATGTGTGTTCAAGAAAAGCCTTCAAGGTACTTCTGCAAGATATTATCAAGAAGCTGTCTTCCTAGACAACCTAACCTGCTGACATCTTATAGGATAACTGTCATACTATAGCATCACTAAATTATCAATACAGGCTCTTCTAGAGCCCTTATAGACTGTTTGGTGCTTACAGAGTACCTAGTATTCGATAGTTACTCCTTAACCCGCCCCCTCCGGGGTAGGAGAGCTGCTTCCATCTCTAATTCACCTCCTGGGGGGTGTGGGGGAAACTTTTTAAAGTTCTCCCTCGCACTTCCCATCCGGTATGGAGCCATCGTCAAAGTACAGCATAGTAAGTGAAACGAGCGAGTTCAGTTAAGATACTATTGAAGTATAAAAAATTTAAGCAACACATGATATCAAACGCTGAATTTGCATTGAGACACACAAGGTCAGGAAAGCTTCAATATCTATAGACCATGATTAGCAGATGCAAAAATGTACACCGCATATGATCTCTTTTAGTATTTATAAAAATTTGAGTCTATTGAGCATAAGTACATGAGTACTCTGTATCCTACTCAAAGGATGGTGGACCGAAACAATTTACCTCATTGACATTATTTATGCCTCCATTAATAGTAAACCTCAAGTCCGGAAAGTCACGCAATAGGGCATAATAGTACTCATATCTGCAATAAACAAACATTGTAAGCATATCTGTTCAGATCATAAAACTTTATTCTTAATTAATTTTGAGACTTGTTATCCTGTGAAGCAATGGGCTAATAACCTTAAACACAACCATACAACAAAATAACGTCTATAACTGGTGCATTTGGTCAGATTAGATTCGTACTTAATCCACAACTAAAGTACCAAGAAACTACATACTTCAGGGGAGGGATTCTTCGATTATCGGCTGGGCTAATGCCATTGAGCAAGGCCTTTCGTGAATGTATAATGAAATGCCTAGTTGGTGATTGCGAAGAAACCTTATATATAAAATCACCTGCAAAAGGAAAAGGAAGAGAGAGAGAGAGAGAGAGAGAATTTGAGAGAGGACTATTTTGCATATCAGATTCCCATACATAAACTGTTCAAAAAGATTCCCATACATAAATCAATGAAACTAATCTGACCCTTAATACGAAGGAAATAATAAGGAAATTAAAGACCTAAGTCCGCCATATTTAGGTTTTTGGCTTAACTAGTGTAGCTGCACATGGACATTCCAAACTAGAGACTGATTCTGTTTCTGGCCTGATAACATTGGTTGTATTACTACAAACAACAAATATTTAAACAATAAATCTTAGGACATGAAGGCAAAGAAAAAATATCACCATGATGAACTGCTGCGATGATATCTTTCCATGAGGATGTAATGAACATTTTATGGAAATTTTTTATCAAGTCATAATAAGCATTCCTTCAATATTATCATTACATTATGTACCAAACCAAACCAAACCGAGCCTTAAGTCTCTATCAATAGGAGTCGGCTACATGAATCCTTTTTCTTCAGCCTAATGTACTAGATGAAGTGTTTTGAAATCAATGTGTCAAGTGGATTTCTCGTACTTTTTCATGTCTCTAACACCAGGGTACTCCATAGTTACCAAAGAATGTGTGTATCATACAAACAAAGGAAAATAGAAATGCTGAAACCCGAGGGAGATATTTAAGCTTGTGACCTGTATAGTCTCTTGTGAGGGATGAATAGGCAACAACGTGGTTACGTGAATCATTTCAAATGGTTTCTATAATACTATTCCACAACCTATAGAATGATCAAGCTTCGCTAAACGTCATGTCAATCTCTTTTTAGTAACTTTTCTCCATCAGAGCCTTGTAATTTCAGGAGGGAAAAAATATGAAGACATCAAAGGAGAATATGGTGTCATACCAAACTTTTTAAAGCATAAAGAAAAGGTTCCGCATACATAGAATTTTAAATAGAAGTTAAGAAAGAAATTCTCTCATCTACTGAGATACAGCAGGAAGCAAATAGCATCGATCGAAGGAGAAAGTCTGTTCCATGTAGATTTTCTCAAGGTATATAACTTCAATTCTCCATTGAAATGGTACATCAAATCTCATACTCAGCTTGAATATTTTGATAAAACAAATAAACAATCTGTGCTTACAGAGCTCATTATATGAATCATGATTGTCAACACCAATGCGGCACTTAACGCTGACCGGAACATCTGAGTTGGCAGCAATCACTGACATAGCTTCAGCAACAAACTTTTCTTCCAAAAGTAGAAATGTAAATCAGAGCCAATTGATAAATAAACTTACTGCCATGAATAGTAGCACAAAACAAAATGTAGTCAGCACAATTATCCAAACCTTTGGATCAAGCATAAGACGCACACCAAAACATCCATGTCCAGCTACCTTTGGGCTAGGACATCCACAGCTGGAAGATGAACAAGATCTCAGCTCATTGATGAAAATGAAGAATTTAAAGAGATTGGCAAGAGTAAAAGAACATACTTAAAATTAATCTCATCGTAGCGGTAGGCATTTGCAAGTTGAGTTGCTTTTGCAAGGTTTTCCAAATTATTTCCCCCAATTTGAAGCACAACAGGATGTTCTTCCGGACTGTACGCTAAAAACCTGTCCTGTGCAATCCCACAAAAACTACACGAAATCAGAGGTATTTGGAAAATCATATCCATTGAACTGAAGCAATCAAAAATATAAGACCGAGGAAGAAATATGAAAAGAAAAAAAAAAGTAACAATTGTTGAGAAAGATATAAACAAACATGCATCTGTTTAAGCCATGTTTGAGCCATATATTTGTATAATTGCAATAACAAAAGCTTGATGCATATTGCTCTATGGTTCACAAAAGAACAAACCAACCCACAAACGAGCAACAAGCATATAGCTGTCAAAATGACATTCTTCCAAATCAAGAATCATTAAACATGATGAACTCGTGTTACATATAGTCTTCTAAATTTGACTAAGTACCCTTGTTGGAGACTCAAGCTATTATAAAGGAAATGCAGCCACATGCCTACTTCAGAGCTGCATAATAAATTATTCTATAGTTCCATGTTTTCTTCATTAGTTGTTTTGTGTCTTGTTGTCCAACTTGAGGACAAGTTTTTCTTTAGGGGGAGAGTCCTAATGCAGTACAATTTGAGGGTATTAGTGTCATTTTAGTGTCTTAGTGTGTGTAGGGTCTTGAGTCTATAAATAGGTGAGTTGGTGTTTCATTTGGTAGCTTTTGTTTATGAAGAATATTGAATATATTGATTGAGACCTAGATTCTCTCTCTACCCTTAGGGGTTCATCCCCCTGAATGGGACTTCCTCATCTCTTTTGAATTTTGATTTCCCTTTAATATTCTAGTTGTACCATATACCAAGCAGGTCCAGTCATGAAGTCCAATATGTGAGAGTGAATAGAATTGCAACAATATGCCTAACATGTTGTATCGTACTCTACAAACACTATTCTAACCTAGAAAACAAAAGACAAAGGTCAAGAAATATAGGTACACAACAAACATACCCAGACGTCTTAGTTTCCAGAACTTATGGTACGAAGATGTTGAGTTGCCTATCAAAGAAAAAAGATATGTTGAGTCAAACCAAACCAAGCCAAAGAGAGGCTTAAGATCCAATCAACTAGGGTCAGCTACATGAGTATGTTTTTCCCATTGATCTTGTCGAGGACATCGTGTTCCATGATATTCAAAAAACTTAGATCCTTTCAAACAACCACCTCTAATGTCAATTTATGATGGTCAATCATAACTATATCACTCCTACCGCTCAATCTACGATGACATGTCCAGACCACCTTAATCTATTTTCTACGATGCTACCCCTACCACTCCAAGAATCTTCTCATTTCTAATTTTATCTCGCAAAGTCTCACCACACATTCATCTCAACATCATCTCAACTACACTCATCTTACTCGCATGTTGTTCATTAGTAACCCAACACTCTGTGATGTATAACATGGTTGGCCTTCTGGCAGTATAGTAGAAGTTTTCCTTCAACTTTGTGGGTATTTTGCAGTTGCACAACACTCCTAAAGCACTCCGACACAATTATAGGAAACAAAATAAAATAAGAGTATTATTTTGCCAAATCAGGGATTAACAAAACACCAAATAAACACAATTGAAAATATGAAGAAAGCAAATAACAATTACTAGATAAGTAATCAACAACCCAGCATTCGACCCCGCCAACTCTTTAAATTTGTATTATGACCACCTTATGTGTCCCTACTCCCTTGCTTCCCTCCAATGTCTCCCAAGCATGTCCTACCATGCATTGGCATGTCCTCTACATGTCCTACTAAATAAATATAGCAAAAAAATCGAACGCATGTGGTTGCATCGGATACTTGTCTGAAGCCTGCCAACGTGTTTGTGTTCCAGACTCCCAAACGCCTAAGTAAGCATGAACATGCTACGTAGATGAGTACCAAATGATGTCTTGATGTCTTAGGTTAAATCCAATACAAAGATACAAACCCAAACGTGAAAACATATTACATGTAACATAGATGTTGGCATGATATAGATAAAGCATATTTGAAGAGATGCTCTGCACATGAATGAGGGAAGCATGGTAATGAGCACAGAAATTGATTTGGGTCTCTAGGCCTGCCCTCCCTAATGCCTTTCGACTTTGATTTGGGGGTATGGTTCTGCAGCAAAACGTTCCTGTAGCTCCTTGGTTCCTGGAGGTTTAAGGGGGGGCATGTTTCAATGGTATTCTGAGAGCAGCCACAAAGGTGTCTCCAATCATCTCCCGCCCATACCCCCAATATTTGAAAAGACATGCAACATGTCTAGAATCCCGATTATCCCCAAATGAAAATAAAACATTGAACCACTCAAAGAACTCAAAATACCTACAAAGTTTTCAGCGGATAACCATCCAAAAGGATTGCTTGAATTTGTAAGCAATTTGAGCTAATGCGGTCTTCCGAATAAAATGCAGTTATGAAATATGCACAATCCATCAAAACTTTTGCAGAAACAACCTAAAATCATGCAACATTCTCCACCAATTATCAACGTTGATCAATAAAACAAACACCAATAATGATTGGCAAAAAATGCCACCTTATATTCATCCATATATGAACAGGAGAGAACCAATTCAACCAAAAGGCCAACTAAGGAAGAAGGCTTTGCACCACTCCCCAAAGGGAAAGTGCCATGTGGTCACCTTATAGAACTTACTTCAGTCTGAAACATTTCATTCACAAATAAAACATCAAAGAACCTAATAGGCTAATAGTGAAATGGACAATCAAAAGATACAGACATGACCTACTCAAAGCCAAGAAATAGTATGTAGTATGAACCTACTGATCATATCCACCTTTATTTTGCTTCCAACAACTTCCGTACATGCATTCTTCTCACCGCAGAAAACTAATTTTTAGGGTGTACAATATGTTCTAAAATACAGCAGCGTTATTTACCATCCACACCCACATATTTGCAGGGCAGATCGTCTCTGCAATTCCCTTCCACGTCGTCCCAGATTAAACTTGGATGCCATTTGGAAAATGAGTATTGCTCATATAGTTTCATCTGCTCAACTGTGCGGTTTTTATACAGGAAGGTCATTCAAATTTTATTTCTCGGGTTACTATTCAAAGTCCCCTTTTTCCTCTCCAAGTGCATTGTTAACTATCTTTCCCCTTTCTCTCCACACTATCATAAAGTTAATTCAGCAAATCTTACCAAATCTCCCTTCTGATAAATAATTGTTTCTGCAGCAATCATTTCTGTGTACAGCCATGCATGTTTCGTAATGTATCGGGCAAGAGTCCTATAATGAGTATCTGTCCATTCCATCATCGGCGCAACACTAAAGATCAGGAAGACAGCACAATCAGTTATTAAGATTTAATAAACTACTTAAGGAACGCAAGCTGAATTGAAAATCATAAGAATTACTCACCTGAACAAAGGAGGAAGATAACGTGCACCAACCATCCCAGGGTTTCTATCTAGTTGATGCTTCTGATTGTATATAAATAGTTTTCTCCCTTTGGTGGAAATTCCACAAAATATATTTGATGGCAATCTGCGATGATGTTTCAAGGAAAACGAATGAATAGGAGTCAAAGATGCAAACAAAGTATGCCCGGTAGACTTCATCATCCCCTAACTAGCCTGGCCTTTTATGTACCTATCCATTAAATGAAACTACATCACAATTGAGAAAAATTCAGACCCTGGATACGAAGAATAAACATATCACATGCATGGTTTATAAACTTCCCATCTTTGCATTGTATAAACTATAATATCAAGGATAACAGATCACCACTTGACCACAAGCACCCCCATGGTGGAAAGCGCCAATGCAATGAAAAGTAATCAACGCCCTGACTGGGGCTTCTCTCCAGTAGGGAAAAATGCTTCATTCTAAGAAGTAAACAAAAACTAGTGGCCAGAATCCATGACAAAGACTTGGAGGGCAGTTTTACCACTTCAAACAGTTAATGGTACCATACAAGACTAGCTCCGCTAAGAAGGCATTCTTCAAAAAATCACAAAAGTAGAATCTATTCGATTCTTCAGACTACTAAATGAAGTCCATCAGTGCCTCGAAGATAAAGAACAATAGAAGATATTAATACCAGATTTAAGTTATCTATGGTCCAAATATTACTCTCCTAATGGAATTGCCTAGATTGAATTTTGGGAAAAGTACTTCATGATCACTGCACTAGATAGAAGTTCATACTGTAATCATCAAGAAAGCACAAAACCCAAATCACTTTGGCCTTGTTCGTTTCATAGTTTTAGTTTAGTTTTAGTTTTGTTTTGTAATCATTACAGTCATTTCTCTCTCTATCTCTCTCTACTCATTATACCTTTTTCCAAAACTAAACTAAACTAAAACTACTAAACGAACAAGACCTTTGTCTTTTTCTAATTTTGGGATAGTATATTCCAAGGAATAAGATGGACTCGCCACTTGGTTCAATAACATGGCTACGAAATCTTACAACCTCAACGAATAGAAGAGCCATGACACTGCAACACTCATTTTGTCCAGCAAGCAACTAGCTCTTTAATTTATTGACACCATTAAGTCAATGAGATCACACACAAAGATCAGACAGACTGTTGCTTATCACATCACGTGCAACCAGCCAGTGACTCAGAACTCCACCTCTGAAGTAGAGCTGAAGTCAAACCCAAATCCAAAACTTAAGCATGATCTATCAAAGTACTGTACATGCCGCATAAATTCATAAGTTCTCAAAATCACCATCTCTACATTTTTGTTTAAGTTCTTGGTCATTTAGATTCACGCTGACATAACTTCGGTAGGAGAGCAAGAGTTACTCAAGAATGTTAGTAAAGGCGGATCACAATGGAAACGAAAATTAGTTCAAATACCATGATAAATGGACAAGTACCTTGGCTTGAAGTTGAAGGTTTTAGTTGCAGTATTTATTACCATTGACGTACGATGGCTTACAAAACTTTGGATATCGCTACTAGTACCTACAATACGACTCATGGCGGTTTTGGGTAGAGAACAACAATAATACTTGGATTGCGTGCGCAACGAAGAAGAAAAGATAAGAAGAAGACTGCAGCCTCGTAACGCCAATTCAATAATCAACTATACTCCAAATTTGCAATATAATGAAAGATCACATGCATATTTACAAGCTATGCAAAAGGCTATTCCAATTCCTAGAGGTCTAGAGAGACTGAACCAAAATGTGCTTCAATAAGCCTAATGATAGATGAATAACTTAAAAACGTCATGCGAATGAACCTAGTTAGACGTACATAAATTGAACCTAACAATCTGGTCAATGAAACAACCAAGTAAATGTAATTATCAGATACATGATACATCTTCTTGAAACCAGTAGAAATTAGAAAACCCTTGAACAATGCAATGATTCAAATCTTCTGAAATTAAATTACCAACATACACTCGTCTCACAAACCGCCACAGACACTTGTTTTTCGACTAAAAAGTCTTCTCGTTGCTGATGCTACCGATACCCTTTGGTTTAGGATTTCAAAAGCCTATTTGAATTGTTTAACCATTCAATAACTAATCATAAACCATAGAACTTGTAACGCAAAAACTGAAGAAATACGTAACTCCCTACTCCCTAGACCTTACAGTACTACCACAGCGTTTGCACTAATTCATCTACTCAGACCTAAAAGTTTTGGGTTTAACCGCAACTCAAAAAAGGTTAGACCGCAACTTTCCAATTTCCACTAGACCTATTAACAAACTTAAGCAAAAAGTTAAAACTGTGAAGTAAAATCTCACATCATCTGGGTAGAAAAGTGATGTGCTTCGTATAAGTGCAAGAACCCACTCACTTCAATGGCAAGCTTTTTGGATTGAGCTCTACATACTGGGTAGGAGTTTCAAAACACTGTGCCCAGTCGCTAGGACACATTCACTCCAATAAAAAGACTCAACTTTGAGTCTCCTAAACTTGCCCATAAAAAACACTGATGGGTCTCAAAGTCCAGTGCTTCAGCTGTAATGGATCGTCTTTTTCTTCCAAGCCACATAGTCAAAAATCCAAAAATACTAAGGTTCTCCAGCCCATACCCTTTTTTTTTTACCCAAATTTAGGTAAAATATTGGGCCAAAACTTCAATTCGGAGTGACTTCTCAAATGCTAAACCCTTATTTTCACCCAAATTTATTGTATTTTACCCCTTCTTTCACCAAAATTTAGGTAAAATATTCGGCCAAAACTTCAATTGGGTATCCCTTCTCAATTGCTAAACCCTTATTTTCACCCAAATTTACTGTATTTTATGTTTTCCCTCCAAATTTGAGTCAAAATGGCACATTCTTAAATAATAAGAAAGTGAAAGAGTGTAGAACAAAAGGGTTTGGATTTGGGTTTCCCCTCATTTGGATAAAAAGGATAAGAACTCAAAAAGGGTAGTCAAAATGGCAGCCCGTTAGGGATGGGTTTCAATGTCTACTCCAAAATTGAGTTTGGGACTTTGGGTAGCGAAAAGGGTAAGGATTGGAGATGTAATTTCAGTAGAATGGAAAATTCTTCAGCCAGAGCTCAATTATAACATGCGACACAGATACATGTGGATATGCACACATTATATACTGTAACATTTTAGATTTCAATGACAATATGCAAGAGTTCGAAAGAATTAATCCCATGTCAGAGGAGTTATAGCTAATACAGAGAATGATTGTAGCTTGAATAAAATAAATGTGTACGAGTACGAATGTATATGTAGACAGCACATGAAAATAGAAAGAGGGTTAGGGTTTTACATGGACAAGAGAGCGTTCTTCGCCGCGGGGTGAGGCTGCCACGAATTCCTAGCCTCTCTTTTTTCAGTTTGATATCAAGTTGAGGCGGAGTCTTGTGTGTGAACCAGATGCTCTATATGACGAGAATAAGTAATCTGTGTGTCGGAACCCCGCGTCATTAAGGCTTTGTTTGGAAGTTGTGGAAGAGAAGAGAAAGAGGAGAGAATAAAAAAGGAGAAATGGGGAAAAAATGAGAAAGAAATCTTTTTTTTTTTTTTTTTTGGTTTGTGAAAGATTAAAGGAAAATTTACACTCATGAGACAGAGGATAAGAGAAGGAAAAAAAAGTAGTTAATTTTCTCTTCCATTTCCTTTCTCCTTCTATTTGGAAACCAAACAAATGAGAGAAATTTTTTTTAATTTTCTCTTCTTTTCCACTTCTTTCATCAACTTCCAAACATAGCCTGAGGTCAAGGTCATGTGCCCGAGTAATGAAAGGAAAATTTCATAGACACCCCTAGAGGTTCACTAATAACGGATATATCCTTGAGTTTATTACCATTAAGGTCACAAAACAAATATTTATTATCATTAAGGTTAATCATTCTTTTTGGGGGTTTATGTTTAGGGTGCATTTTTCTGTTATAGTGTTTTAATGGTTTAGGCGCTTTCATAGGGTACCTTAAGATTTTAGGCACTTTCCTAGGGTATCCTAAAGTTTATAGTACCCTAAATTTACACTATACATTTAGAATTTAGCCTGTACATTTAGACTTTAGATTGTACATTTAGAATTTAGACCGTACATTTAGAATGTACATTTTAAGAATTTAGACTGTACATTTAAAATTTAGATTGTACATTTAGAATTTATAGCGTACATTTAGAATTTAGGCCGTACATTTAAAATTTAGACCGTACATTTAGAATTTAGCACTTTCATAGGATACCTTAAGATTTTAAGCATTTTCATAGGGTACCCTAGGGTTTAGGTTTAGGCACTTTTATAGGGTACTCTAGGATTTAGGTTTAGGCACTTTTATAGGGTACCCTAAGATTTGGGCATTTTCATAGGATACCCTAGGGTTTAGGTTTAGGGTGCACTTTCCTATTATAGGGTTTTAGTGGTTTAAGTATTTTCATAGGGTACCCTAAGGTTTAGGTTTAGGCACTTTCATAGGGTACTCTAGGATTTAAGCACCTTCATACGATTTGGGGGTTCAAAATTTAAAATGTAAAATAAAAATAAAAATAAAAGAGGAGAGAGAGAGAGAGAGACCAATGAATAGAGTTTTTGGTGCATTTTTCGAAAATTGATGAAGCTTGGCGTGCACGGCCCAAAAAATTGGACCTGCCCGTGCTTTTCCCATGTGAAGGATCACGTATGAGAATTTCTATGTGCATTTCCCGTTACTCAAATAGATAACTATCTTTCCAAACACGTATTAGAATGAGCCAAAAGTGGCTTACATAAAAAATGATTTTTTTTTTTACCATTGAAAGAGTTTTTTTGATCAAAAAATGATAGAACTTATTAATAGCCCTTTTTTTTTTTTTATGAAATACGATTGTTTTGATTAAAATTTGAAAATTTTAGTACTTTTTGGTCCAAAAAAAATTAAGAATGGCGAGCTTTTTATTATTAATTTTAGTATTTGATGAAGGTGAATATGTCAATACAGGCCACTTTTGACTGGTTACATCACTTGTTTAGTCAAACATTTGGGATGGCAATGAAATGAATATTGAAATCACAAGGGTGGTTCATATTCATTTGTCATATGTGACAGGGAAGTCTACCATTAAGAAAACCTTGAAAATACTATGTAACCAATTTTTTTGAGGAGTTATGAATAGTGATCCCTTACTTTGCTACGGTGTGGGCCTCCCCTCTCCCGGCCATATTTTGATGATACAAACCGATCAATGTGTTTAAAACATGTTTTGAAAGGTCTTCGCGAGAAATCCAAAAAAAAAAAAAAAAGGGACGGACTTGATCCGTGGTCATTTTTTTTGGTGATTATTCGCGGGGACCCTTAAAAATATGTTTTAAACACATCAAACAGTTCGGATCATCAAAATTCGATCGGGAATTATGAGGTCCGCACGGAAGGAAAGTAAAGGATCCCTTATCGGATACAGACTAATATAGATTCAAGAAGTTTCCTATGAGGGCTCCCTCACAAAAAAAAAATGCGGGAAAACAATTGTGAGCCGTTGGATCGCGTGAAGGGCATAGGATCCAACGGCCCACAACTGTTTTCCCGCACTTTTTTTGTGAGGGAGCCCTCATAGGAAACTTCTTGTATATATATATATATATATATATATATATATATATATGGTAGATTTTCCAATTAGGGATCTCTGACTGGAGGATTTTTGGTGTTTTGAATGTTTTGAAATTGTTTTTGCAAAATTCGAACCGTCCAATGTGTTTAAAAAGTGTTTTTAAGGGTCCCCGCGAGAAATCATCAAAAAAAAAAATACCGGGAAGACCTTGATCCGAACAGTTTTTCACAAAAACTGGTTCGGATCGTCAAAAAAATATCGGGAACGTGGAGGTCCGGAAGTCAAGAGTCCGGACTAGAAGCGGACCCTATATATATATATATATATAGGGGCCGGATCCGTGGACATACATTTTGCACACACATTTTGACACTATCTCAATCGTAAAAATGGAGGGCTGAGATCAAAAGTTAAAAAGGCCCCTTGTCCCACGTTTCTCACAGTTGCCGGTGGACCCTCTCTCTTCTCTCTCCCCCAAAACGCTGAACTCACCTCCAGCCCCGACAACGAGCCGTCGGTGAAGCTGTCCTCCTCCAGCAACGACGACAACGACTATGACTGCCTCCCGAAAGTGCCATTTTTCGGTCGAAGATCCGTCCAGCCAATGTTGTGGTAGAAGAAATTGGTTTCCACAGATTGAAGGAACGAATTCCCGTGACGGGTTTTAGAATATTGATGGGAATCGTGAGATTCTTTGTTCTTGTCGAATTCCAGGAATTCAAATACCCTTGAGAAATAACCTCGTCTTCAACAATAACAAGATTTGGCTAGTGAATGACATTTGGGGGGTATGGGTTTCAAAGATTTCACGTCTTTTAATTTGGTCCTTCTTGCACAACAATTTTGGCGGTTAATCTCTAATCCTACTACCCTTTGGGCAAAAGTCTTGAAGGGTATTTATTTCCCTAATAAATCTTGTCTCGATGCGGGGAGGGGACCCTCTCCATCTTGGATCTGGAGCAGCTTATTGGAAGGCAAAAGTTTGCTGAAAGAAGGGCTTATGTGGTATGTGGGGAATGGAGAACATATCATTTTTTGGCAAGACAGTTGGATCCCCGAGTTGCCTAACAATAAGTTGAGCAGCTCTCCAAATTCTGAGTTAAAAGGTGCCAAGGTCTCTGATTTTATTGAATTTTCGAAGCCTGATTGGGATGGAGAGAAACTTCAAAGATGTGTCAATGAAAGGGAAGCTCAAGCTATCCAGAAAATCCCCCTCAGCTTTTCAAATCGCTCGGATAAACTCATCTGGAGGCATTCAAATTCTGGTGACTACAGCGTGAAGTCCGGATACCACCTATATGTCAAGAAATCCAAAGGAGCTGCACGGCAATCATCATCTTCTTTTTCTCCCTCTAAAGACATGTGGATTCGTCTCTGGAATACTCCTACCATCCTTAAGGTACGTTTGTTTATGTGAAAGGTTGTTAAAAATTGGATTGCGTGTAAAGAGAATCTCTATCGGAAAAAATGTGCCCAATGTCCTCTATGCCCTATTTGTGAGAAAGAAAATGAATCTATTGAGCATATCTTATTTCGATGTTCTTGGACTAGAGCTGTATGGTTTGGTAGTGGAAAATCATTTTGGATCTTTGACCAACCCATTGTTGCAGCTGATAAGTGGATGGAAAGTTTGTTATGTGGTGATTTGGCTAAAGAAACAGACGGGGAAGTTGTTGGGGCTTTATTTCAATTATGCTGGGCAATTTGGAAAGCTAGAAATGCGTGGGTTTTTAATGGTATTAGACCTATTCCGGAGGATGTGATCCATAAAGCTTCTCTTGCAAATTCTGATTATCTCCTTGCCATGTTCTCTGGCTCAATTGAAAAATCCCAGAGTAGTAGTAGAACGGGAAAGTGGGTTCCTCATCCTTTGTCCGCTGTTAAAATCAATATCGATGGAGCATTTAAATCCTCTCGCAGCTCGGCTGCCTTTGGCATGATTGCTAGAGACCGTAGTGGATCCGCTCTGGTTTGGCGCTGTGGAAAAATTGTTGCTTCGTCTGCTATTCTCACTGAGGCCTGGGCGCTCCGAATTGCTTGCGATGTCGCAAGGCAGATGAAGTTCTCAGAGGTAATGTTTGAATCTGACTGCTTGGAACTCATCACTTGCCTTCAATCGGTAAATTCTACAGGTCCTTGGGAGATTCGAGCTCTGGTAGAAGACATCAAGTATTGGGCAGCTTCTAACAACTGGTCTTTTTTTTTTCCGGTAAACCGCAACTGGTCTTTTGTTTGGTGTTGTAGAGAGAAAAACAAAGCCGCGCATTGGTTAGCTTCTAAATGTCTTGATAGTTCCTTTTTGCTTAATACGGGTTGTATTCCGCCCGGTTTCGAAGTTGTTCTTTGTAAAGACTTGGAGTAATTTTAATGAAGAGTTTCTTTTCAAAAAAAAAAAAATGACATTTGATTCAAGGACTTCTTCTTCCAAGAGAGAGAGAGAGAGAGTGGGGTATGGAAGAATATTGGGAAATTTGGAAAAAAATATCACTTTGACTTTCAATTCCTTGATTTAGTGGGCAAATATGAATCGAAAAACAATGAACTGGTTTTGTATTGTTGATTTGGAGCCAACAGGTTGCTGGATCTTTTGGGTTTTGCCGGAGTATGGCTGAGAATGGCTGCCTGCATTTTGGGAGAGAGAACGTGGTTAACAGTTTGAGAAGGGGTCCTTTTTGACTTTTAATCTTAGCCCTCCATCTCTATGGTTGAGATGAAGTGTCAAAATGTGTGTGCAAAATGTGTCTACGGATCCGTCCCCATATCTATATTACATTACACAACAGTTTTACAAAATGTCTCTCTCACAACTGTCCTCTGTGGCACATTGGAGAGCTGTGATTTAACTGTGACTGAATCTTTCTTTCAATCCTAGGGCCAAGATTCTACCCCAAAGGATTTTACCATCAAAAGTCCAAGACAGTGTTTGATGGCTGAGATTGAAGCCCAAATTTGATCCAACGTACTTAAAGTATCTTTCGTTCAAAATTTGAATCAAGGATCAATAGAAGCTATCTTCAAAAAATCTTTCCGAAGTTAGATTTGAATTAGATTACCATAAATGACCATGATTTTATTTTTTTGGGTTCCCGTTACTTTTCTCTCTCATAATTTCCTCTTTTGGATTGCTGTGATTTAGTCTCTTAATAAAACTATTTTTTTTCCTAATAACTCTTTAATCAATTCTACGTTTAGGATTTCCTTTAGGAGTGTTTGTTGCCATATTAAAGTCGTAAATTACGGAAACGGCAAAAAAAGGGGAAAAAAAACCCTCCTATAGATGAACTAATATCCCAAAGATTAAAGGCTTCCAATTCGAATTTCAAACATGTCCATTTTCTGAAATATTATAATCAGAACTTCTCTCACCCCCTCTTAATCCAAAGGAGTGCGAAAACTCCTTTCTTCCCATGCATAAACTCCTTTCTTCCCATGCATCCACTCTTTGGTGAGTTATTCTTCTTCTGTTTTTTTTTTGTCATATTGCTCTTTTATTGTTTCTTGAGTTTTACCTTTAAATTTGTTTTCTAGGGGTTTGAAGATCTACTTTGTTCATTGTTTATTGCTTTCAAGTTTCCAAATCTCCAAGGCTATTTCCAATTTCGCGACATCACATCTGAGAGCAACAATGATGTAAGCGAGTTGTAACTATAATTTTTTAGCAATCGCCTTCCTTTCTTCTCAGGTAACAGACTCTCTCTGTGTATGTAAAAAAAAATTGTTTCATTGCCTAGTGGTCAAACTAAGGCAATGATAGGGTGATGAAAAAATTGATTGTGTGGTGATGTGGGATTTGATCATAAATTCCAAATGTCACAACAGAGTTCAATGGATGTAAAGTGAGTTGCAAGGTTATAGTATAGATAGCTTGGGGCTTCGAGGGAGGTGCCTCAAGAAAAATTGGAACTCATGCTTCTATGTCTATTCGCCATTAAGAAAAACCTCAACAAGGGAAACTGATATCCATGTCCAAGCGTAGAATCTATTGTTATAACATTAGTTTCAATCTTGCATGGTTTTGAGATTAGTGATTCACAGATTCTCTGGCATTGTTTGTTGAGCAAAAAAGAAATATTTTGTGACACTGTATTCTTAAGAAGGTTCATCACAATGCCTAACAACTGCTTTTTACTTTTAACATGTCAAATGAAATTCATTCTTTTATTTTAGCATTCTCTAAAAAGTTGTGATGAGATGTGTTGGGCTTTTTCTAACTTAATTGATGAGTTAATGAATTGCTAAAAGTGCATGGCTCTATTTTTCTTTTTCTTTTTTTCTATATTAACCTTATACATTATGTGAAGCTTATTTGAAAATGTATATTTTGAGGAAGTTAGGGCGGTTGAAAAGAACGAATCATTATGCGGCGGTTTATTGGCCTAGATTGTGACCATAATTTATCGCGAAATTAGGACAACTTTGTTTTTATTAGTTGTTTTACATTGATGTACTTTTCCTTTATTCGATTTACTTAAATTTGATTAGTTGGATCCCGATTAAAGCGTACGAAAGGGGAAAAAAAATTCTCGGAAAGGTCAGGTTTGTTGTTGGGTTGGTCGGAGAGAAGGGTAATTTAATTTAGTTGTGCTCAGAATGTGCTGCATCGTGCCTTCAGGCACGGGCAATATCTAGTATATATATATATAGAAGCCGGTTCTAGTCCGGGATCCGGACTTCCGGACCTCCATGATCCGAACATTTTTTTGACGATCCGAGCCGTCCAATGTGTTCAGAAGGTGTTTTCAAGGGTCCCCGCGGGAAATCTTCAAAAAAAAATACCAGGAAGGGCTTGATCCAAGCAGTTTTTCGCAAAATTGTAAATATACAGTTTTTGCGAAAAACTGCTTGGATCAAGCTCTTCCCGGTATTGTTTTTTGAAGATTTCTCACGTGGACCTTGGAAAACACTTTTTGAACACATGGGACGGATCGGATTTTCTCAAAACAATTTGCAACACAAAAAAAACACCCCAAAGGCTCCAATAAGGGACCCTTATTTAAAAATACCATGCGGACCTGCCCTTTTTCGACTTTCCGGACCAAATTTCGACGATCCGATCCGCAATACAGTTTTTATCGGAAACTGCTCAAATCAAGCCCTTCCGGGTATTTTTTTTCGGAGATTCTTCGCGTAAGCCCT
Source organism: Vaccinium vitis-idaea (assembly GCA_963854785.1). NCBI lineage: Eukaryota > Viridiplantae > Streptophyta > Magnoliopsida > Ericales > Ericaceae > Vaccinium > Vaccinium vitis-idaea. The sequence continues at coordinate 17,366,979 of OY978226.1, forward strand.
TGAAAACACATTTTAAAAACATTGAGCGGATCGGATCATCGAAATTTGGTCCAGAAAGTCGAAAATGCCCCTAGGTCCGCATGAAAAGTTAAATAAGGGTCCCTTATTAGAAGGGGGTTCTATATATATATGCAACTTTACATTCTATTACAACAACATTGATCAAACACCACATGACCTCAGAAATAAACTTTCAAAACTACAAAAATAGACAAACTGCTGAAGATATTGCAGAAAGGGAGAAGTTTCCCCTATTATGAGTTCATTTTTTGTGCCTCTTCCGAGGATTTTGAAAAATATTGCTCGATCTTTCGGTTGCTCACGTTCTGCATTGCGGTACTTGCAGAGCTTAAATGGCTCAAATAAGTGTCTCCCTGGTATACGTAGCAGAGCTGTTGCCACAAAAGCACACTTAATCCAATCTATACTGATAGACTTGAAACAAACAGGTAAGCAAGTATAAACCCTCTAACCGATAGAAACTCTGCAGATCATAGAAAAGCAAAAAGAATATTCGCCATTGTATTAAAAAAAAGTCATGACGTTGCTAGATCCCTTCGAAATGTTAAGAGTCCCGAGTTTCAGTGGTGAACAGAGGTGATGGAAACATACACTGTACCGGTGACTGCTAGGATGAGGAAGGCAATAAAGCTACGGTGATTCGCTACCCCAACACAGTTCCCGATCCGCACATGGTAGAAATATCTAAAGGTGAATATGGTTTAGCCACATCATTTAGCCATGATCTTAAGATCTCGCTAGTTTTCCATAATCGACGAAATCACTCATCACGACGTAGGATTCTCTGATGGTCCTCAGCAAAATAACAACAATGCAAAGATACTACATTAGTGATTAGAGGCACACAACTTCTTCATTCGTCAAATTCATAACAGATGCATCCGGAGAGAATTATTTTTATTATAAACAAAGATGGTCCTGGACATGCCGAGGCCACTAATATCGTTGGCCAAAGTGCGACGAAGAGCCTCACAAGGGCTGGATGCAGAAACAATCCCTAAGCTACAACGCCAATAGTGGCAAGATAGTGCACAACTTTACAAAGCCGAAACCCAACTCAAACTGCCATTGCTGATCCCTCAAGAGACAGATTCCAGCCATGCAGAGAGAGACAGAGAGTTCCAACATCACCATGAAAAGGCAGAGGTAATATTTCTCTTTAAAATTACCAATCACAGCACAGAGGAGGATAACGAAGTACTGGATAGTGGAAACATAAAAGTTGCAACGAAGTAGCGTGATTGAAAGAATATAGCCGCCGAAAGGGAAATGTCAAGTGCTAACATCGGCAAAATGGGCAACGATGATCCATGTCCAAGATACACATTCCGCATGACCGACAGTGATGAGTCCTGGGTGACTTTGGCTTCGAACAGTAGTGACAGAAGGTATATTCCTCAAGTCTGCCTTATATGTACAACTGGGGGTGCACCAGCACAATGAAATGCCATGCCACAATGATAAATGTAGAAGCAGTAGCAACAGACAATGTTACTGCTACGATGCAGTGGAAAATCCCAGAGTAATAACTGATTGAAAAGACAATCCGGGGAAACAGCCCACACCTCACCACAGATCACAATGATAAATGTACATATATTTATTTGTTTGCTAATTTGTATATATAATAAACATCTCATCTTCCGGGCCAGTTAATCCACGTTTCATAATGAAAATAGATTGACCTAACCGCGAGTCATGGTTTTCTAATTTTTAAATCTGTGTCCGAAGCATTAATTCACGGTTTCAATCCAAAACGTACGGTTCAGTTCGGGCCAACAGCCCTATACTAATCGAATCAAAAGAAAGAAAGAAAAAACATTGGAAAATGCTAAAAGAAGCCCAATGGACTTCTATTAAGGTTTAAAAAATATATTGAAATGTGTAAAAAGTTTATAAAAGTAGATGAAAGTGTATTGAAAAGTATAAAAAGTGTATTGGAATGTGTGTGTTTTTTTTTTTTATTATTACATTTTTCTATGCTTAATAAAAGTCCTATGAGCTTTCGTTAGCAGGACCGAAAAACATTTACCAACAGCTAAAAAGATTGACTTAAAAAAGTTCACAAAGAAAACCAAATACTACTTCCTAAACATAGAGAATGAGCGGGCACTGTACACTGGACATTAGGAGAACCCACATAGACTCAGACATTTACAAAAGGTACAGATCAAGTCTTGCGCAGTTACACCCCAATAAGGAGGTTCAGATCCTCTTCAATTCAAGTTTTGGACTAAATGGGCCAGTCCAAATCTGAAACATACATTAGTATAATCAATCAATGGTTTAGATTTGCTCTTACCAGTTTAAGTGTTTGAACCAATCCAAACCACTAATTGCAACATATGGACAGTCTAGATTTGGACTGTCCCCTCCAACCCAAATTAAAGAGTGGAGAGGATTCAATTTCTTCTATCATGCAAAAGATCAGGCTAATACCAAAAGTGAGGAGCCAAAAAAGCACAGCCAAGACTGCCATTACCCCTCCTCCCGATTCCCCTTCCGTGTTACTTCGCCTTCTGTGTCCATCACAACCACCTCCTGAAATGAAAAACATGCACTTGAAACTCCAGACTTCAAACTTCAAAATCTGTTCATAGGTCCTAGTTTTACATAGGGCATATTCTCTTTCGAGTTTCAGCTCAGAACCTGAGAATCTTCCTTTCGAACGATACCAACTTTGTATATCCACTCCCGCTTATCCTCAAGTTCAAAAGAACATTCGTCTCCTGGTTGAACGCTATTTGCCCTGGCAAACGCTTCCCATCCACTTGTCAGTACTTTGATTCCGGATCTGTCATGGTAGAAGACCGGCCATAATCTAGATCCCGGGTCCCGCAGGAGAACAGCTGCCCTTCTACTATATTCTTCTTCCTTGGGCTTTGGCTTTGCCCTTATTCCTGGCAAGACCCTTGGCAACTCCTGCACAGTTGTGAGAAGTGAGAAAAGTTCAGACATACGAAAAGAAAGAACATGTAATTTCACCATCTGCGAAAAGGAGATTCTAATCTCCAGGATATAAGATATGCTAATTCCAGGACAAAAAATGCAAGCAGGGAACTAAAACACCTCATATTCTAGTCCATTCAATCGTTTAAATGATATGAAGTGGCCAATGATATCAAGTGGCCAAACTGCATGATTCCCAGGAGAGGTCGAGTTATGTTTTCGTTGTCTCAATACATGGATGCCTGTAAATAGAGGCCAATGGGAAAAATTAGAAGCTTGACTGTAATTTCTCTGGATAGACTCCCATCTAGCAAAAAGGATTGGCTTGACAATTGACATGTAAAGAGATGGAAAGTATCCTCTGCAACATTTTGTAGTGAGCCTAACTGAACAAGCTTTGGGCTGCAAAGAATGGGCTGAGCCCAACTTGCAGGCCGGAGAACATAAGAGCCCTGATACAGGCCGACCAACTAGTATGGGTTGGACGATCAGGGAACAAGAACTACCCGTGGTACGGCAGGCGGACGGCTAAAGGGCTGGACCGGACTGGATTAGGTCTGACCCAGTTGGGTGCTTGGGACGTCAGCACAGCCTGGATACCGAGTGGCATCGCTCAGCCTCGTGAAAGCCGGGACATCATTTGGGTAAATGATGTCATGAGGGCATGAGCTCGATCTAACTTACTTGGAGCCGAATTAAAGTCCCCCATAGAATTCACATTATAAACCCTAGAAAGGTAAGGCATTCATTGTAATCTAGGTCCTTGTTCCTTCTACATCCCTTAGTTGAGATTGACTTTGGCATCAGAGTGCCCTCTGGCTGGATTACTGCTGGATAACACTAACTGCTATCGCCATTTGCATTTGTGACTCGAAAGAAAGGCAAAGTGGAAGGCCATCAGGCGAGCTGGAAAGGAAGGATAAAACCTAACCCCACATATATGCACTGTAAACTCCAGCATTTCACCCAAAATTTGAGGAGCTGCACTATGATATCCATGATCTATAGAGCAGCAATACTCCAAGACATTGACGATCCATGTTGGGGACACAAGGGGAGACATCAAGTGGCATGTTCATTAAATTTTAATATTATGGATTGTGGGACATGCCGGGGACATGGAAGAGATACATGGGGACACAGTAGAGTGATTTTTTTAATAAATTTTAAAAGCTTTCCTGAGGAAAAGTAAAATATTTATAACTTCAAAAGTGTAGTATAAAACCTGTGTGTGTGTAGGCATACATCATCTATTGATCAGGTCTCGATAGGAGTCCAACCTAAAGATTAGTGGTTACAGAGTAGGTTTGGATAACCAAAAAATTATCTAAAAAATGCCTTGTTCATGTCTCCCCAATCCTTGAGAATCGATGTGTCTTGTATCGTGTCTGTGTCAGTATCTGTGATTCAAAGAGATGTTTTAGAAGAAAGAGATGTTTCATCTGCTCAAGTAACATCAAATCCACCTTCTAATGCAGGACGGAGGTGGGAAAAAGGGAAGCAAGAAACAGTGTAACACCAAGGCCCACCAAAAAAACAACCTTAACCAACTCAAGATTCCATTAATGCATATTCCAAAGCCTATCGTTTGTCGCTAAAAACCTTGTGAAAAAGGAAACTAGAAACCTGACAAAAAGGAAACAAAAGCATAAAACTGCTTACTGATTTTTTTTTTACAAGAAACCAAATGCAAGTATTCTACCTAAACTATTCCCGACAAAGAAATTAATGTGCAAGAGCACCTGTACATTTCGCTTCAACTACCCCCAATTTTGGGACCTTGGCATCATGACAGTCTTTTTGGTAACAGCATGTAAAGCAACCTATATTTGAGAATATTGAGGTCCAATATCGGGCAACTAGAAAAAGAAATAACAATAAAAGATAGACAAATTCTGCTAGCTTAATTTGGACATCATGATAGAGGCAGAAAAATACAGAACATCATGCTTTGCTCTGATTTAGTAGCATTAGGCACGAATGCCTGCAAGCACGCAGTACATACATATACAACTGACAGCCAACCATCGCACCAAACATTTGTGAATATCTTATCATCCTGTGTTCAATGAAAAAGAACTTAATTCTCAAGTTAAAGCCACTGTAAAACAAGATATACGAATGCAATCAACTGTGTACACTTTCATTTTCGAGCATCCATCAATGACTTCATTCACCGTCAACATCAGATGACACAAAATGTGTAACTCGAATAGCCTTCAGTTGAAGATATGAGGTGAACGGCACTATAAAGAAACTCTACGACAAAGATATTATAGTCGAAGCAAGGAAAATAATAAAGGTGAAGCAGTGCACATGCATCTGTTGCTAGAACATGCTAAAAATGAATGGTTTAGAGTCTTCGCTATTAATGACTTAATGAGATTCAGATACACATTGACGGTAAAATCACAAACTCAGTGAGTTGATGAGAAACATACAAGAAAAGGCTTCATTTCAGTCACCATCAAGGAGATGGTGCCAGAAGCTGCAGAGGGCCATTCAAATGTATCAACAGGTTCAGTTTTGACAGCTTTGAGGACATGATCTTCCTCTTTTGCTTTGAAACTGTAACCACATTCTTTGGGCTCTGGATACTTCGCTGCAATTTATTCATTACAATATAAACTAAAGATTGGAAACTGCAATGAATTTATGCATGTGCCAAAAATGCAAGTACATGCTTTAGAAAGCAGCAATTTTGTATAAGCTAGGAACACGAGCAGAACTGAAATTAAAATCATACCATTTACCACATCCCTAATGCCACAAACTTCTGTTTTCATCTTCATTTTCTGGGTTTTTGCCTCTTCCATTTTCTCTCCTGCTAAACATAGCATTAGGCTATCACTCTCAGATATATCTTTCAACTACCAGCCAAAACAAAAAAGAAAGATATATCTTTCAACTCAGGGAAGGAAACCCAAATTTTAAAAGATAAACGTCAAAGCAAAGTCAATGTAATAACAAAGTGCTACCCATACGTGGGAGGTACCAGAAAAAAATGAGGAACACACTGGATTGAAAATTCTTAGGTTGAACAGATAGGAATGGCAACGGGGTGGATATGGGCATAACTGTACCCGATACCCAAAATCTTCCATGTACCTAAACCCGCCCCCGATACCAGAGAGGGATTGTGGGGCTGTCCATATGGGTACTCCATGGGGTTCAGGTATTCCCCGAACCGAACGGATAACTGAAGATGTTAATCCCAGTAAAATTATTATGAAAGGCAGATCGAAAAAATAAAAAATGTTTGAGTCAAGAACTCCAAAAGTTCATCCTGAAACCAAACCAAAGGGACTGATGCTTGAATAGTTCGTGATAAGTATTTCTCTAGATCCAGCAGAGAAAAACAACAGTGATTTCATATCTCTAACAAAAATGATTTCATATATCTGGGACGTGAGGCGTGGTAGATGAGTCTGTGGATCTTAATTCCATGAAATTATAAGATAAAAAGAACAACTAACTTGATTTTGTCTTTTTGCTCTGCTCTGGTCCAATTGTGTTTCCATTTCCAGAATCTTTTGTAGAGACAAGTCCTACTTTATCCGTCATTTGAAAATCTTCCTTCACCTCGTGAACTACCAAGTTCGGAACATCTGGGGCAATAACCATTTCAGTCGCTGGAACTCTATCCACTATGTCTGCTCCAGCTTGAGATGTTGTCCTATTACCATGGTTCACCTCAGGAACTTGCAAGTTAGGTAAATCTGGGGCATCAACCTTTTCAGTCGCTGGAATTCTATCCACTATGTCTGCTCCATCTTGAGATGTTGACATCCTATTACCATGGTTCACCTCAGGAACTTGCAAGTTAGGTACATCTGCGGCAACAACCTTTTCGGTCGCTGGAATTCTATCTACTATGTCTGGTCCAAATTGAGATGTTGACATCCTATTACCATGGCAAGGAGACCTTCCATGTTCTAAAACTCTGGCGATTCCATCAAAATCAGATGTCCTCTGCATTTCAAAGTAAGGCAAGTCATATAGAGAGTTCCCGTGATCCTCACGCCTGTGTCTATCATCCATGCCTATCATACATAACTGTTCCTCATTCAACGATTTTCTTGGAGAACCATTATCAATATTCAAAGCGTTGTCTGTGACAATTTCCATGTTAGAACCAGATAAAGCAGAAGTAACTTGACCCTGTTTGTTCATCGTATTACTATCAATCGGGCAATATTTTCCATCTTTGGCACCAGAAGGTGTGTCTGTCCTTCTTTTCTTCCGGCTGCCATTAGAAAAGTGGAGTCTTTCACACCCGTTTCTCCCATAGATTTGCACAACAAAGTGAGAGCCCAAAATGTAATGGAACGCCACAAAATCTCCAACCTCCAGGGCGTGTTCTAGAGAGAAAGACGGCCAACCTTGTTGAAAAACCAAGAAACGGTCATGCCTGGATATTGTTACCGTCCACCTTTGTCCACTTGCATCCTCCAGCTGAGTTTCCTTACCAACCAAGTCTAGCATCATCCGGGCAATTTTAGGAGGTAAGAACTGCAAAGGCATCCCATAGCTTAGGAATACATAAGATTGGATTTAACAAAAAATCTGCAGAAGTTTCATGCACATATCATCATTTGCAAAACTTAATTTAATTATTTGCCAAAGATCCTAAAATTATTCAACTCGTGCAACTCCAACGTTAGTTATATGAGTTTCCAGATTTGACTCCAAGATCAAACCATTCCACATGTACTAATACTCTAAGAAGAAGTGAAAAAAGAAAAAAACAAAAAAAAAACAGCATGTCTCCAAAGAATAATGTCATAACGGAAGAGAAAATTCTTAGTCAAAGCAAAGTAATTAATTTGACTGTACTTCTAATTTAGACAAGCACTCAATGTTGAATTGGGTAAAAGTAAAACCCATGTACTGAACTATTAATTTCTGAGCGCCTCATGTACCAAAGGACTCTTTGCAGATTCCATCTCCATGGGTGCAACTACAGAAGTACTCTTTCCAACTCCACAGGCGCCCCCATGATTATGCATTCTTTGCATAATCATGGCAAGACAATAGCAAGAAGTGTTGAATTTGTCTGCCTGATAAAATCTCCATAATTGGTTTCTTTTTAAATTAGTTGCAAAAATATCTATCAAAAATGTTAATGAATCTTAACAACTGAATAAACCCGGAGGAAATTTATGTAAGGGCATGCCCAAAAATTTTCAATACTCAGTTTTGATCAGAAATGTTGGGCCTTTAAAAGTATTCAGTTTTTGACAGATCATTCCAAAACAATAAAAACTACAAAAAATTTACCCCAATAGTATTTGAATATACTTGATTCTGTGGCACCAATATTCGCCAACCAATATATTAAGAAATCTCAACAGGAATAGGAGATGCGTAGTTGTACCAGAACTTCTGAAAAATTATTGCCAACCATGACTTTGAAAAAGGATTTGACAACAGGTGACGGGTCTTTGTTCTTGCCATGAATCAATAAACAGTTCCGAGTGCACTCCGGACACGTTGGTGTAGGGCAACCCATCTATTCTTCCCTCTAATTGAACTCCCTCGGCTGCGTATCTGTTTAGCCCATAGAGACAAAAACAAAATAAAATCAACAAGAAAAGGAATGGATGGAGAAAAATATGAATCATAGGCTGCATCTAGTAGACTGGACTAATAGTGAAGGAGACATTATGCAAAGGAGACCGGACTAATAATGATGAGACTATCAATATCTAGCTAACCTAGTTGCTATGTGAAGCGGGAACGGGAATGAGAAGCAGTACGCCGCATGCAATACATTGTGGTAAAGTGAGGTAGACCTCTATCAGTACAAGTTTAAAACATGAGAAGCCATTTTAACAGAGAAACATCCAACAAATATGATTTGATATTTCTAATTATTGATAAAAAGAACATTAATAGAAGCATCTTCACACGTCTTCTACATTATCCTATTAAATAGGACATAGGAAAAACTTCGGGATAGCTATGAATTGCTATGTACAAACGTAGGTATACCATGTTGTGGAACATGGTGTTCCAAAAGCTAGTTCACTAGGGTAACTCCAGTATCTAGTATCATGGATTTCAAACAAATAAAAGAATGCGATGCACTTGACTCGAAATCGAATTTGACTCTCTAATTGAGCCAAACAAGCAGGGCCTAAAGACATAGATAAAGTACAAACAAGGAAAAGAGTGGCCATACAAGGCAGCTACTCATCAAATTTGATGAGATATCCAAAGCATTGGTGAGAACTATCAAACAACTCATACTCATGAAGCAGTTTCGCAACCTTAGTAAAGTACAGGCTCCATCCCCAAAAAATTGTCTGTTCCACAAAACAAGAATTTAGAAATAATACATTTTTGTTGAAAAAATTTCAAACCTAGTGGCGCTAGTTACTTAGTATGGTGTGATTTCTATTAAATTATCAAAAAAAAAAAGTATGAAATAAGTAATTGTTTAGCGGACTGGACAATCTTTGTGGGACGGATGGAGTATTTACTTAAAAGAAAAAACCCTAGTAAAATACTATAACCATTAACCAAAAAACAAGCAAAAGCAAATTGGTTCAATCCGAGTAGAAACTCGTCTCCACTTTTAAAAATTTTACATACATGTATATGGAGTATTTTTTTGGTACACAAAATGGTAGTCCAGGTGTAGTACCGTCAACTCTGCCACTGTTGCCCCGTCACTTAACACCACTATTTGTAGGTGGCCCAAGGCACCTATGTCGGGACCGATGCTAAGCTTGCATAAATACATATATATACACGTAATGTTACACCCATTCCAGTGCATCTGACTTAAGGACTTTTTAGTTTTATCTTTATTCAATTTCTTTTTGCTTTCGCTAGTTTTGCATCAATCTTTTGGTGATCATAGGTTTGTCTCGACGAGAAGAATCAGAATCGGGTAAAATTAAGCCGACTTAAGCTGTCTTTCCTTGGACATTTCCCAAAATATTTGGGTAAAACCGTAAAAGTAATAATTTTACCCGATTTCGATTTCGATTCCCCTCGTCGAGACGAATCTATAATCATCAAAAGTTTGATGCAAACTAACAAACGCAAAAAAAAAAAGAAGAAATTTGAGTAAAGACAAAACGACAATCTTTAAGTCAGTTCCCGGGGAACAGGAGAGTGAGGGTAATGCACACAAGACACAACAACAATGCAGGGCCGGCCATGGAAAGAAGCCTAGAAAGCCACTACCTCAGCCCCCCTCCCCGAAAAAATTGCTAGAAACAAGGGCCACATAATTTAGGGTACTCTTCCATATGCGCTAAATTTGATCACTTCTGGTTTGTCGATCGGACATCCCAATACTCTTTAAGGAGTGTTTTTTTACAAAACCCCAGACATGTGAAGTTTAAGCATCTAAATTACGCGTAAAATCAGGAAAAGATAGAAATGATCACACAGAGAGGGAGAGAGAGAGAGAGCTCGTACCCGGTCGATACAGGATTCTTGGCTGATGATTCATATTCTGTCAGCGTACGAATAGGGTATTTATATATCTTGCCGCGATTACTGCAGGAACACTAAAATTTCGATAAAACAAGAGGTACCAACCCAAGGTACATAAAATGTATCAACCGGCCTCGGACCCACTTGTGAGTCTCATACAAATTATTCGATCCGTTTATTCTTCCTAAAACATTTTTTTGAGGGGTTCCATAAGAAATCAGCTCAATTTAACGTGTCTAAGTGCTTGATCCAAAATCTCCATGTTTTGTTTTGAATGAAATGGGAAGGTTTTGGATTAAGCACTTAAGAACATCGGATCAAGCTAATTTCGAGCGGGATTCCTCAAAAAATTATTTTAAAAAGAATGAACGGTTAGGATTGTTTGTTGGAGACCCACAAGTGGGTCGCCAACGGTATCCGTAGCAGCTTCCCTAAATTTTGATGAGTGTTGCAAATTATTCTTGCAATGCTACATTTTCCTTTTTTTTTTTTTGTTTTGTAATGCAAGATGTCCTGCCCAGCTTTCGCGTACCTCAGAGTAATTCTTAGATTCCCTTCCACAAATGTTTCACACGCCTGCTGATGAGGTGAGGTGGTTGTAGAGTTGCTCGCAAAAATAATCGTACGTGAGACCGTGTGAGCAAACTCCTAGGCCAATATTCCAAGATCACTTGGCCACTAGACCTTTGGAAAATCTATCCGCGATTTTAAAATACAATTATGTTTTGGATCAGACAATTCCGGACACAGTTATGTCTTAAATTAAAATTGTGTGCGCCCATAGCTCTAAACCGTCGGAGCATGTAACATGTTGTAGTAACATTTACTCACAAATTAAAGGATCCTACTACAGGTACAGAAAAAAATGTACATAAAATGTACAAATCGCTCTCGGGGACCCACTTTTGGGTCCCACACGAGTGATCCGAACCGTTAATTATTCTTAGAACATTTTTCCGAGGGGCTTCACAAAATTTCAGTTCAATCGGACGGTTAGAAGTGCTTGAACCAAAATCACACCGTTTGAAACGGTTTTAAACTGTGTGATTTTGGTTCAAGCACTTCTAACCGTCCGATTGAGATGAAATTTTGTGGAGCCCCTCGGAAAAATGTTCTAAGAATAATGAACGGTTCGGATCACTCGTGTGGGATCCAAAAGTGGGTCCCCGAGAGCGATTTGTACATTTTCTGTACAATTTTTTCTATACCAGTAGGATTACCGCAAATTAAAAGGAAGACAACCACTGCAAAGTTGGTTCTTTTTTTTTTTACTATCAAAAGAAGGTATTTGTTGTCTCTGTCAATTACGTGGACGAGTTATAACATATCACACAGCCAACCAATTAAAGCAACAGATTTACGAAGAGGATGATAAGTAACACATTTTCCTCTCACCTCATTTTCTATTTCTCTTCTATTTCATAAGGGGGAAAAAATAAATTAAGTGCACAGATTTCACCTAAATGTGAGATAGATGAAAGTCAAGGAGAAGAAGGGCCACACTGAGACTGGAGTTGATGCTTCGACAATCCCTTTCAACCAAAGCGAGTTTCTTCTACTATTTTCAACTTTTTTGCTTCTGTTTGTTGTAAGCTTCATGCATTCATTTGCTATATTTTAATGTTTTTTTCTGTATTTGTCTTCTACTTATATTCATCGTATTCCTATTTCTATCTGGTGCAGCTCCCCATATTCATCTTCTATACTCTAGAAGCACTTGATAATATTTCCTATCATTGGCAACGGATACTTGTGGTTGACAAGAGGATAGCTTGCCTTCTGTCCAAAACCCCATGCTCTCACAGAGAGCTTCAATGGCTACTGTGGGCTTCAATCCCACCAAAATCAAAACTCCAACATTCCAATCTCACAAACCCGTCTCCTCCTCCTCATCAAAACCCACTAAACTCCCCTTCAACCTCTCCCAATTCTCCACCAATTCACCACCACCTCGCCCTCTTCAACACACGATTTCTGTATCAGAAAGCTCTGTTTCAGCACCTTTAGAACCAGGAGGGACAGTTGAAGAAGATGACGACCCAACTGCAGAGCTGTGCTATCTTGACCCAGAAGCCGATCCAGAGAGCATTTCTGCGTGGGAAATGGATTTCTGCTCCAGACCCATTCTTGACATCAGAGGGAAGAAGATTTGGGAGCTGGTGGTTTGTGATAGTTCTCTTTCTCTTCAATTCACCAAGTACTTTCCTAATAATGTCATCAACAGTATCACTTTAAAAGACGCTATAGTGTCGATCAGTGACGAATTGGGTGTGCCTTTGCCGGATAAAATTCGCTTCTTCAGGTGAATTAATTGGATTTTTTTTTCATGGTTCTTCTACCAGTGATTTTGGTGGGGTTTGTTATGCTTACAATTTTATAAACATTTGAAAATAATAAGAAAGTGAAAAAGTGGTGGTGAGAAGATGGTTTGGATTCGGGTTCCCGCTCATTTGGGTAAGAAAAAGGGTAAAACTCAAAAGAGGTAGGCAAAAGGGCATGCCATTGGGGATGGGTTTTTAGTGATTTTACTCAAAATTTGAGTTTGGGTAGAAAAAAGGGTGAGGATTGAGATGTTCTTATCCCTAGTACTTTGTCAATTTTGGAGGTCTATGTAATGCATTTTCGAATAGGGTTTCTGGAATAAAGAGAGCAACAGACGGAGGCAGTGTCAGAAATGATGGTTGTAATCCTTGTCGCGTTTATTGTGGATTGGTTTTCCTCACAGTGTGATGTAAGCACAGAGACACTGTCAAATCCCATATATCTTTTTTAGGTAAATGGTACAATTCATAAATCCCATGTACCTTGTATTCACATGTTATCCACGTGTTTAGTTTTGTTTGATTTGATCAAGTTCTTGCATGACCTTTTTACTTCCTTGGGAAAGGGTGTGGATTCTCGAATCCTTAGAGAGTCGTGGGGCTGATTGTATAGGATTCGGAGGTGTTTGAGTTCATTTATGAATATGAACTTGTAGGAATACTTGATGCATAGAACAGGCCTGGGTGTGGAACAAATACCGGGGGCACCAGGGTGACCCTTGACGGGGAAAGGGGTTGGGGGTTGGGTATTGGTGTTGGGTTTGGATGTTTTTGGTCTGATGGTTATGATATCCCTGATGCACCTGCTGATTATCTGTCTCGTGGATAGGCTGGTTGGTGCCAACCACATATATCTCTTGTGTTATTGTTTGCATGGATGTGCTTCTGTGTGTGATCAGGAACAACATTCCCAACCGTTATGAGTTTTTGACTTTTTGTTATCGCCTTATATAGATTTGGTGTATGATTGCAGGTCACAAATGCAGACAATCATTACGAAAGCATGTAAAGAACTTGGAATTAAACCTATTCCAAGTAAAAGGGTCGGTTTTCTCTCTTTTCTTGTTTAGTGTGATTTTTTCATTTATCCATGGACTGCTTGCTATGTACAATATTGGCGGAGTTTAAAATTCGTAGTTGTAATAAACACTCAGAAGTAGTATTAACTATTGTTCTAAGTAAAAGTTTATAGTTTACTCAACAGTCTGTCCAGCCTTGGACATAGTTAGCTAGTAATTTTCTGTCTCTTTCCATATGTTCATTGAACAAAATGAACTCTATTCTGAAGGACATGATGAGTGTCTTGTAACCTAGCTTGCCTATTTAACCAAGCTTTTGTCTTAGAAGACACTCTGTAGTTGTGATACAAAATCTGTAGTCGCGATACAAATTGTGTACTCTTAGTTCAATAATCATGCGATGATTGCTTTCCTAAGTCATATTTAGCAAATGACTCTGTATGCAACCTTTCCTCTCGGACCCCATTTGTGGGGACTAAACCAGGTTTTTTTGTTTTTTTTTCTTCTTCTGCTTGCTAGATTTCACTCTAGAAGAAATTACCATCAAGAGCCAATGCTTTGTCAAACTTGATAACTAGCAGAACATATGGAAATTGCTCTGGGATTTCCATTTCGCTGCTTCCTGTTTCTCAGAAGCGAGGGTGAATCCACAAGTACTAATCAAACTGCAATAAACATCCTGCTTACTTATGAGTTAATGAAGCATCTTTTCGTGAGTAACTAAACCATGAAGTTAACATATGGGTCAAACCAAACCAAATTTAATAGAGCCTCAAGTCCCAATCAATTGGGTAGGCTACATAAATCCATTTTTTCCAATGGGCTCTGTCGAGGGCATCGTGTCCCGCGGCTCCCGCCATGATATTCAGAAAACTTAGATCCTTTTGAACTACTGGCTCTAGTGTCAATTTTGGTCTACCCTGCCCTTAGTATTACCTACAAGGCTACAACTGTAACCATATCACTCCTCCTAACTACTATATTAGTCAATCTGTGATACATGTCCAAACCACCTTAATCTATGTTCTCTCATTTTAACTTCTATTGGTGCTACCCCTACCATTCAGCGAATGTTCTCGTTCACGGTTAAATCCATAAATTAAGCTCAGCTGGTGTCACAATTCATACTAACTTACATGATCTATTAGAGGATGAAAATTTAAATCGTTTCAGAAAATTGAGAAATTCAATGCAACCAGAGGCAGTACATGATTACTCATGTCTGTCTTTTGAACTCGTCATTTGCTGCGCCCCAAGTTTCCTCCATTTGTGACCTATATAATTTCAGTCAACCAACTGCATCAATTTGCTGCCGATAAAAAAAAAAACTGCATCAACGTGCGCTGGGTGAAAGTTCCACATAGTAGAATATGTATAATGGCAGTTTTGTTACTTATTTTCACATGCTTTACAGTAAATTTTTATTTTGCTACGTTTGCTTGGTCAAAATTTCAGTGTCTATCACTACTTCTGTGGCTAGAAGAGCGTTACGAGACTGTGTATATACGTCATCCTGGCTTTCAAAAAGGAGCGAAACCGCTTCTGGCACTAGATAACCCATTTCCTATGGAGCTTCCAGAAAATTTGTTTGGTGACAAATGGGCTTTTGTCCAATTACCTTTCTCAGGTACATCCTTACAACATTGCTTTATACTTTGAGGTTTTCATTTTCTCTCTTTTCCTTGATCTGTCTTTTTTTTTTTTCTTTCTTTTTTTGTGGTAATGATCACGTTCATGGAGATGTTGTAAATAACTTGGCAAAAAAGCCGCACTCGTTATCTTAATCTGTTGGTTTACAGCCAAAACGTTAAGTGGAAATAAGAAATGAAGATGTGAATTTTCATTCTGCTTAAGAGGACTGTTGTATTAAGTCTTAACTACTCCGCGATCCCTAAACTTTAAACAAATTTTGCTACTATGCTAGTTGCAGTTCCATTTGTTCACTTATCTTACTTGCAACTTGTAACATTCCTGTACCAAACTATTTGATAGTTTCCTGTTTCAGTTGTTCAGCAGGAGGCCTCTTCCTTAGAGACAAAATATGTCTTTGGTGCAAATATAGACCTGGATCTTTTGGGGATTGAAATTGATGCCGAGACATTGATTCCTGGATTGGCCGTTGCATCTTCACGCGCTAAGCCATTAGCAGGTATCCTAACGTGTCCCTTTCGATTTGGCATCTAAATTTCAGCAGCGTGATATAATGTTTCTTGCATTTTTTTTCACTACATCCATTTGCAATCAGGTATCCTAACGTGTCCCTCCCTAAATATATCGCTCATATGTCGCCAAAATCAGGATTGCTCCTGCAGATATATCATATCTTCTAACAAGATCAAACTCTAAGAAACTTGGCTTTGTGATTCTTGATATGGCTCGGAATTTGGAACTAGTATAGTGCAGTAGATAATAGAATTGCCTAGAATAAAAAGAATATATTTGAGAAAATTCCCGATTAAAAAGAATATATTTGAGAAAATTCCCGATACAACTGGAAAAAAAGAGGAATTAAAAAAGAATCTTTGGAAATTTATGATACGAAAAATTATGATATCATAATACCCCAGAAGACAAGAAATTCGTGGCTGGTTGGTTTTCAATCTGCAATTTCTAGTGAGCAGTTAACTGAGAAATTTGAACAGCAGACAGTAATTTCTTTTTTTCTTTTTTGTTCTTTGTCAACCATTTGCGTTCCATTTTGGTTTTCTTAGTATGCCTGTAGCAGACCCTCATGTGCATTTTCATTCCCAACTAAATGCTATATTTGGCCATACAAATATTAAATTATCATCGATTGTAGTGACTTCTCAGTTCACTTCTTCATACCCGGTGAATTAGGATATTTGGCTCATATCCTGTCTATATGAGGAAGCCAATATTGAATTCCTTTATTTTATTTTATTTTATATTTCGTGTTCTCCCCTGCTGCAGCTTGGATGAATGGACTAGAAGTGTGTTCAATTGAAGCAGATGTGGCTCGAGCCTCGTTGATTTTATCAGTTGGAATTTCCACACGATATGTCTATGCCACGTATAAGAAAACACCAGTAACAACCAATGAAGCTGAAGCTTGGGAAGCAGCAAAAAAGGCCTGTGGAGGCTTACATTTCCTTGCCATCCAAAATGATTTGGATTCAGATGATTGCGTTGGATTTTGGCTTCTATTAGACTTGCCACCTCCACCTGTATAAACGTTGTGTATGTAATTTTCTCTATGCTTAATTCTGGCTTGTGATTCATATTTCAAAGGTTGATGTTGGAATGGTGTGGTTCATTGCAAATACATGTCGTAGCACTGAACAAAAGTGACATTTGAAGGTGAACTGCCTCAAAAGTACGATGGATTAAGAATTCAAAATGAAAAGTTCAGCCATGATTCCTTCCATTTTGTTTTTGGTTTCTCTTTTTCCTTTCCATGTTTTCCATTTTGTTTTTTGGTTTCTCTTTCCCATTCCTATTTTCGGGAGAATTTGAAAAAACATACAGTACTAGTACTATCTTGAAGCGTTCCCATTAACAAAACATCTTTGGTATAGATTTCCTACAAAACAGTTTCCTAACGTCCGTAGAGCAGAGACCATTTTTCAGGATTCTTGATAAACTCCAAAGAAACAAATAAACTCGAGAAGAATGAAGAATAATGATCAATCATCTATAATAATTAAAACAAATCATAAATCTTCTCAGACTGGAAAACAAAAAAACACCTGTACAGAGCCCACACAGCCCATCGGACGTGAGCTAAAATTTCTAAAATGATGTCTCCAGACTTTCAAGGAAAATATTGAAGGCAACAAGGACAAGAGTTGATTTACAGTACTACATTGAGAGAGAGATAGAGAAGGCAAATTGTGAGGGATGCCTGCCTCCAGAGAACCTTTTCATATGCTCAACCACCTTCCAGCTTCTGCCTACGTTGGGCAAAGGAAGGTTAGTACAACCAATCCCCAAACGGCTACAATGGTAAAGTGTAAAACAGGCAGAATTTGAGCCGATAAGAAAAGGTCTAATTTCTTGGATCCTCAAGGACCTGAGAAAAGATCCCTGCACAAGATAATCCTCCATACTATGGACAGTCTCTGCTTTCCAGAATGCTAGGCATAAAATGGAAGGTCATCTGGTAGTATTTCCATTCACATTCAGTTCAGCCATGTGCGTTCCCGCGCTTTTGCTTCTGAGAAACAAAGCGAATTCCATGCTTCCCCAGTTCCAAGTTTTTGGCCCTTCCATCATCTAGAGAAACAGATACAGTTGATTTGCCTTCATTGACGTCTTTTACCAATCCCCTGTGCCTAAAATGAAAAAAATTGACCATTCAGTCCACCATGCACCCCAAAACTTGGAACAAACAGAAGAGTAGTAAAGCATCACAGTCCGTTTGTAAAGTAGATAAGAAAAGAAAAGGCCTTGTGGTCTCTTGGTGAGAAAAAGAAAAAGACACAATTTTGTTTTCACTTTCTCGCGGGGATGAGGAGAAAGCAGAGAAAGGAAGACAGGGTTTCTTGTTTTCTGTGTGATGATGGCAATCTCAGCATTCTGAAAATTACAGAATCAGTCATTCTCAGTCTGGTTTTTCATCGTGTGCTGTGAGAATGGAACTGAAATAATAGAGTTCTTCTACACTCCATTACCCAAGGTCTTCACCAATCGTTTTATTGATGATTTTAAAATTTACTATTAATTTGCCATTAAGTCTCTCAAACCAAATGGCTGTAAGTGTTCACACGGTATCCAAGGGCATCACCAATCGTTTTATTGATTTTCAAAGGACAACTCACCAGGAATTATCTGACGGCTGATGAACTTCCACTCTCTTTCCAATCGCATCTTTGCCCAACTTCTGCAGTATCCAATTAGCATCCATGATCTCATCCATCGTATCATCTCCGTGCTGCTGCGAGACATCTTCGTCCTCCCTGGTAGTTTTATCCTTGAAGGGTGATGGTCTCTTTCTTTTGGACCTTTGGCCCTTAACAGAACTCTTCTCATCCTCACCCAGAGGAGCCCACGAACTTTGATTCTCATGGTAAGGATTCTTGAACTTAAGTTTCAGCAAAGGTTTGGAATCCCTTAGCATAGAATGTGACGCCGAAGGTGTGTGATTGCTATCATTGTTGCCACCAGTTAATACTTCAGGCCTACCTTCCACATTCTTCCTTAGATATACCTTTTGACCTCTTATTGCAGGGGATTTGTTTGCACTGTCCACAACAGCCGGACTTTCTTCAATGCTTCGTTTTCCCAATGAAGCATGGGGGTCCACTGGCGAAACTGTTTCATATCCATCGGCCATATTCCCGCCACCAAACTTAGGGTTCGCGTCAGAAATTTCTGGGTTACTTTTTCTGAACTTTATCAAGTTGCTCTCTTTTCCTCTCATCTTCGGAGCTTTCAGTTGTGCAGCATAATTACCTCCTGAAATTCACGTAAAACACGTCATTCCTTAATTTTTTAAAATGATAACAGATAGTATCAAAAGTGCCAGCTAAATAAACAGGACATGCATTCTCCTTCAGTGGAAAAAGTACCTTTACCATCACCAACTTTAGTCTGCCTGTCAGCTGTTTGCTCGTGTCCCACATCTTCACTGCCTATTCATGTATAAAAATCAGATGAGCCAAATGCATCCTCTCTGAGACACAAACCAAATCATCTCGAACTGTGTAAACTCAAATATAATATTTCACCGTTTTCACTCCAATAGAGATTCTTTTTTATTTTCTTCTTTATTTATTTTTTCTGACATTTTTTCCTTTTTTCCAATTAACATCATGCATTAAAGTGTGCCTTCCTCCCCAGATAAGTGCTAACCCCACATCGGCTAAATAATTGCAAGGCTGAGAAAAATTACTTGCTCTTGACTTTCAAGTTCTAACATAGGAGTCTAGTGCATGTATAAGCAGGCTGGTTACAGGAATGAATAGAACTACAAAAAAACTGCGAAGAATAGGGCATAAATGTAGCTCAGACATGATCGTTGAACAAAAATAGAAGAAATCGCTTTCATGTTGAGGAAATAAAGTAGACAACAAGAAAGCACTTGTTTGTTTCTACTTGGTAGCTCAGACATGATCATTGAACAAAAATAGAAGTGGGAAACAATAGGAAGATAAGGAACAGAAATAAATAGAGGTGTAAAATGGGAGGCAATGCCATTGGGTACACGACACTAAAACTAACGCAAGTTCAACAGACCACAAGTTGTTACACATCGCAAACTTGCAGGATTTTCTATCGATGAGCTTCATGATATTCAGTTCAACAATTTTTGTCCACAATCTTCACTATGTAATTAAAATCTGATCTAGTATAGAGAATTCCATGTACAACCCCTTGAGTCCACCTTTTGATTAAACAAAAATCAGCAAGTCCACTAGTTTATCAAGTCTAAAGGAACTAAAGCTACTTTGGTATCAAAGATTTTCGCTTGGCCAACTTTTGATCCATTCTTAGTGGCCAAGTTGCATTCTATCCAATGAGAGAAAGAAAAACAAACAATAAAATTACATCGGACCATACATAAACAAGGCTAGACATAATTAAATAACCTGATAAACTAATGCCAAACAATATGACTCAAAGTCAAAAACAGTGAAAAGCAATATGTCGAGAATAGACCGAGATAATTCTAGCCCCCAAGAGTCTGGATCCAGAGACGCTCTAAGACTTATTGCCAGAAGCATCAGCTATCGTATTTCTCTACTTAAGAGACCATTCTCACCCTAGTTCAGCTATTCCTCTCTAACATGAATAAGTAAACACTTCAGCACCAGTTACAAATCACAAGCACGTTCACAGCCAAACATTTGCCCCATGCTTAATTGAAACTGGAAAATATCACAATTACACATAAAGACGAACTTCATATGGTACGCCAGCTTTAGTGGTAAAATAAAATAGTAGCGGATGTATGGAAGCGTTTGTGATGTCTTATTTTCTAGTAATAGCCAATGCCCTTATTCCTTCTATTGTTGGTTGAGGAACATGCCTGAACAGGCCTACCATCGTAGATTTTCTTTCATAGCTTCTTTCCTGTCCTACTTCGGTTTTCTCTTTTATACAAGAAAATAATCCATAAACAGCAGAGAATTCAATACATATAAACAAAAAAATGATTCCCATATTACAAAGAAAGACAAAATGACAGGAAAAAAAAATAGAGAAAAACCAAGGTTTCACATGTAACGTCAGTGTAAAGGTATGATGGCTAACAATTCTCAGCAAAATCCAACTTCAACATGTTTCTTGAACATTTGCCATTGCCAAAGCTTTGAAAAACATAACTAGGCAAAACTATGAAGAATCTAGAATAAACCATACTTACAATAACTAGAAAGGTTTCATTATGGTTCTGCAACAAAATCAAAGGGTAACGATTCTTAAACAATTTCTTATCCAAAAGAAACACAATTCAGATTGTTAATCCAAAGGCATAATAACTTCTTATTTATATGAGTCCCACGTAGTAATAAAAACAATAACAATATAAACAAAAAAGTAAGCTCTCATACCATTGGAGGCTGTTAACTCTTGCTCTCTTTGGTAGTTAGAAGCGTCAGACCTTGGAGGACTAGTTACATTCCGATTTCGTGCACCTAAATGTATAACGAGCTTTGGTCCTTTTGTGTTCGCAATCTTAGACTTGCTAGCATCTTTACCAGTGTCATTCCCAACACCCAACCTGTGAGGTTTACTACTCTTAATGTTGACAACTCTAGATTTCATACTTGCATTCCCTACTGTTACATCATCAATGAACTTGTGTTTCAGGACCCCTGCCTGATTGATAGAGCATATCCCTTCACTCAAACTTCCAGCAACTGGAGAAGAAAAATGTTCTCCACTTCCGTGGGACAGCATATCATCATTCTTGTCATCATCCCTGTTGTACCCAGTTGATGAGGGATCACTCTGTCCTTCAAAACTCTGATGTGCCCCTGACTTGCTAATTAAAGATGCATGGTAACCCTTCTTCTTACCTGACTTCTTATTTGAAGGTTTCGTTCCATACTCCTTGTTCTTCTTTGGTGATTTATCCACCAACCCTTTAAGGGAAAACTTCAACGAACGACCATATTCATTCTTTACAATAGGGCCACTTTCTTCATCATCTGAATAAGGTGAAATAGAAAATATTTCTTCTTGAGTTGGCAACCCAGCAGCTGCTCTCAAGCTTATAATTAAATCACGGTCAGCTTCATCTTTCCTCCTCCAGAGCTCATGAACAGCATCCTCAAGATCCCTCACCTGACAAGTCAGTTATAACAATATAAATGTTATACTTTTATTAGCAAATTAAAGACAAGGAATACAATTAGGGAATGTCATAAATACAATTATATGTCTATATACCTGGTAGCACTCTCCACGGCATGTGGCACATTTGTATTGAAGATTTCCATCAACTTGAAACTGCATATATTTTTCATCACTGCAAAAAATTTGATAACAATTGTAAGATGTCTTGAATCTCAATATGATTCACAAAAATGAGTTCAAAATAGTTCTGCCCGCAAATCCAAAACGTTTCTTACTAAAAAGATGAAAATAAAAAGTACGAGCAAATAGTTATAATGCGGAAAGTACAAAGCTCGGTAGAGTATTCAGAGAGAGGCAGAAAGCGAATGTCTCATGTAAATACTCATCAACTAGTAGTACCATGAAAACTACAATAAGCTGGATAAAATATAATCTGCTAAGCTTGGTGCCTCGTACCCACTACGTATTGGATAATAAACAATAAGAAACAGTGCAGAAGTTAACATCTAGGGCTGAAAAGATTCCATATTCTTCGAGAGAATCTGTAATTGTCGAATTGCTGATAACTTGAGCGCTAAAGTATGACTGATTGTACTGTAATAGAAATATACGCTGTGTTTGGTTGAGAGTTTTGAGAAGAATATTTTGAAAATATTTTTGAGATAGTGTTTGGATGAGTTTTTAGAAAAAGTAATAATTAGAAAGAGTTGTAATAATTGGAGAGAGATAGAGAGAGAAATGAGAATAATAATTGAATAGAGAGGTATGAGTAGAGAGAGATAAGAGATGGGGAAAGAATCTTTTTGGATTTTTTTTTTGGAAAAGTGAAGTGAACAAAATGTTTTTTTTTTCTCTCAGAACAGATAAAGTCTGGACCCAGTAAGAGTTCCAAAAATACAACCATCACCTGCATGTCCATATTCTCCAATTATTTCCCTTCAGAACTATAGCACACACATATAAAGGGGAGGAATCTGTTTACAACAGGTGTACTTATCTATGGTCTTACAACCCTGCACAAATTTTAGTATGTCATACCCCTTCTATATCCCTACACATATGCTTGCTCTTATGCTTGAATTACTAAAGGGAAGATATCGTTTACACCATCACCAGTTGTCGTAATATTGTCGGGCACCCCTGCATGGCGACTTGTACGTCTCACATTTCCTAAATCCTATCGAAATGGTGATATGACAACCCAAGGGTTGCACGATAGAAATTTTAATACTCGTATAAAAAATTAGACACTTGGATCCTCTAAACTTATACCACCTCCCAAGAAGTTCACATTTAGTAATTAGCGGTAAGGGGAAAAACATAGACAACCGTACATTTGGGAAATAGAAATCCCCTTTCCTTTTAAATCCCATGAATTTGATAGTGCATTTCTAAAGGGTTTGAAACACATATATTAAGGTTCAGAATGTGCCTACATATTTGTAGCCAACTTCTGGATAGGTATTCCTAATTCCTAAGATTGTATACTTTCAGAAGGGTTGGCGCCTACTTGATATCTCATACCCGTCTCCATGTAACATTTTCCTGAGCCTAGGCAAGCTCATTTTAGAATTAGTCAAGTTCAAGCTTCAAAAATGTGATCACGATGTCTGTTTAACAAGTGACAGTTGTTCAACACAGGTACTTGAAAAGAATTTGAAGATTTTATGTAACATAGGACTGCTAATATATAGGGAACCAACTTTTTTACCCTATTCAAGCCAACTGTGCGAGAAAAACTCTTTTCCTTTCGTGTTGTATATGTAATTAGTACTTCTACATCTCAGGTATTCAACCAAAAGTACAGAAGCTACAATGAACCTCATCTAAAGGCATAACTCAAACAACTCATACCATTGTACATGTTAATCTTCCACGTGATTTTTCAGGAACTTCAAAAAAAGATTACTATCCAGGAACTCTGTAATCGAACTTGGGCATGTCCCACAAACTTGGAGGACCTCAAAGAACTTTGTTGTCTCCTAGGTACCTCTTAAGAGACATGAAGAGAACAAAGAACCTTGCAAAGGTATATCTTTGCCTATAGTGTTTCCACAACTAAAGTCAATAACTACTCTCTTTTTCACATATAAAGACTCCATGTGAAAAATTGAAAACAAAAGCGCCCAACCCTTCAATGGCATAACACCAATAAAATAGCGAGTAGACTTAGAGAGCAAACACTGAAAAATGAACATGATATGTATCAGAAAAACTAATCAATGTAGTATTGAAGAGTGAGAGCAGAAGAAACCTGATCCCATCACACTGACAGTGCACCCAGCGCTGGCAAACATCACAGCAAACCATTGGTGTCGATTCAGAATCTCTGTAAACCTACAACAACAAAGGGAAAATGGTAGTGAATTTCTGTGCAGACTCTGAGAGAGAGAGAGAGAGAGAGAGAGAGAGAGAGAGAGACCCAATTGACTCTTTTGAAATTGAAGGTTTACACATGCTTAAGCTAACAATTCATCAAATATACAGAAACTGAGAAATTCAAGATCATTAAACAACAAATAATACCTTCAAACAAACAGGGCAGTAATTTCCCTTCACAAACAACCTTCCACAAGCATCGCAGCAGGTATAACCTAGAAACCACCTACAATTCGACAGAGCAACAATATATAGATCCACATTTCAAAACGAGGCATCCTTAGAAGACACGATTACAGTAATCAGGATTCTCAGACAACATTCCATAACAAATTCAAAAGCTTTCAAAACCTGAGCTCAAAAAGCGTTAACGTATTGGTTAAAGTGAAAGCAGAATGCAAAGTACCAGTGCATTCAGTTGCTGCATAAGTTCTTTTCTTTCTTCAAGAGAACATCAAAGAATTTAAATTTTGACTGTAACCAGAGAACCGTAGATGCTAAATCAGATGGGTATTTCAATGTATAGGGATGACATCAACCATAACCTATATTGGTCCTGAGAACGAACTTCAGTAATTGTCCTGCCTAATTCGTCTACATCCCTAGATCGAGGTCAATAAAGATCATGTTGATACTTGATAGAACAAGTTCTTTGTAGGTTTTGGATATTAAAAGTACAAGGATGCTTATGCACTTCTTTTTGCGACATGCAAATTTTAAAACTATAATGGTTTGAATGTAAATTAGAAATTTCCTCAAGTATTTTCTTTCTCGGCAACCTTCACCTATTTATTTTTGAGACTGCTAAATGAATTATTCTGGTACGGGTACAGGCACAGGTAGGTGTGTAAATGTCAAATTCATCTACTCATATACTTCTTTTAGGTCACTAGGTACAACCCAAGAAGCACTGACACTTCAAATAAGGTGATGTGTCGGACACCAACACTTCTCAGATACTTCTCTAATACTCTCCTTCAGTATCCATAATTAGAAATAAAAAATTCTCAATTCAGAACATGTTCGACAATCTCTTCGCTACGTGTCATAACACTTTCTAGGTGTGTGTGACAAGCACATTAATATGCAGTAGCCACTAAGAAGCTTACTAACATGTGTACCAAAATTCAGAGCTTGGTATATCATCCTCTCTAAGTGGGTAAAATATTACTAATAAGACTAATCATATCTAAACTTCAATAAAAATGTGTAGAGAAATTTGCATGATACGTCTATAAATAATTAAGCAGGAAAGTTTAGGAAGATGAAATGTAGATTGTAATTTTGCATACTTGTAATTTTGTTTCGTAGGGGTAAGATATTCTTTACTTCGTACATAGATATACATCAAATACCATTTGTACAGTGTGGAGATGATAAGATTTAGCAAGAGCACAGTGGTAAGTTTATTGATGAACACTATAATCAGAAGTATTTCCTAGCCGTGTCCAAGCCCCACTTTTATGTAACATATTCTTTTAAGAGTTCGGAAGACTTTTTGGGTGCTAAATCTGACAAACACATATTATGTTTCTTATTCTATAAGGTCATGTTTAGAGGTACAACAAATTTTGAGTCTATTCCAAGATTCCCTTGATAACCAGACTGCATACTTGTGACTTCGCAACGGAACCAAGGGTTTAGGAGATTTATCAGTACACCTTCCGCTCCATAGCTTTTGCAGTATAGGAACTCGTCTGTTCACAAGACACTCTTTCGTAAAGAGGGAACTACTCTCAATTTAGGCTGAAACATCGGTCGGAATTCATTTTTTAAATCAATTTGGTAGATCCAGTGGAAAAACAATACAAGATTCTAGTAGATGTACCCGCATTCTAGTAGATCTACCTGCATCATGAGCATTCCAAAGACTACGTGAGTCCTTAGAAGCAAAGGTTAAAACACTTTCATGGCAGATCATTGATATTGCTTGAGAAAAAATGATTCCAAGTTCTATTTATTTATTATGTGTGTTATATATAATAATAATGGCAAATGGGTCTATAAAATGTTATATGAACATCTTCAGCATAACAGAAGAAAAAAAAACTGAAGACACAATGGCTTTTATATCATATAATATAAAGCCTGATATTAAAACTCTCTCAAACCAGCAAATCATCAGAGGCACTTCTTCTCCTTACATTTTCAATTATGTAAATCTTTATATTCAGCACTTATTACGATCGCAAAATACAAGAAGAATACAAAAGCCCCCAAAACTAAAGAACAATTCATACTTAAAGTAGCTTCATCACTTGCAAAAGAAAGAGCAACCATTCAAACGTCAACATGTCATCTGGGATCATAGACATATAAGGTTCTTAAACTTTTGCTAACAGTCGATACCTTACGCTTAGACCATTTCCAGGGACATTAGATCCACAGCTATGACACTTTGTGTGTTTAGGGCACAAATAAGGTCCATTGCTCACATTCTGCAGAGTTCAAAATCCCGTAAGGCAAACTGATTCAATTGCAACATAAACTACAGGGATAAGGAATCAACAACCTACCTTGTGAGGAGGTTGCTGACAGTAACAATGGTATGCACCATCACACCTTTTACAGAACATGAACCTAGTCTGGTCTCCAGTCCTTCGGCAGACCTAGAATAAACAGAGCACACTTCAGTAGTGCACAAGATGCAAGGTGATCATACACCAGCTTTGATGTAAACGGGTCATAATAAATAGATTGACTGGAATACGACCAAATAGACAACAGCAAATGCAGCAGCGCATTGCAATTATGAATCTGTTATCAGTTAAGACATTAAGCTAAACAGACAACATAAGGACAGTTTAGTCAAACAAACATGTTGACAGTTATCAAAGTCGACAATTAAGGACACTGCAGCAATAAAGAAATACCACAACTAGATGATCATAATGCTCCAAAGAATATGTTTTACAGTCGCAATTGTAACAAAAAATTATTGCTGGATGTTTAGCACTTGAAAGTACACACGTAGCCTAGTTTGAGAGTTTCTTGCATCTGAAGATTGTTCAGCCACAACCAGAATCCTTTTTTTGCAATTCCACTTTGCACGAGTGCAATGTCTCCTCGACTTTTATTCTCCTTCCAATTCTGTTATATTTATAAGGCCTTCCGCATGAAGCATATCATGTAAAAGATCATAATAAACATGGCACACAGATGCACGACATAATCCAAAAACAGGGACATAGTAGGACAGAAACACCACAGACAGGATGGCATGCAATTACATATCTGCAAGTGTGTGGACCGCTGCACCTACTTTTTAGTCACTTGAAGTCATTTTTCAAAACATACGTGCAGATTTCATATCATGTAAAAGATCATAATAAAAATGGGACACATGTGCACGACATAATCCGAAAACAGGGACATAGTAGGACAGAAACACCGTAGACAGGATGGCATGCAATTACATATCTGCAAGTATGTGGACTGCTGCACCTACTTTTTAGTCACTTGAAGTCATTTTTCAAAACATACATGCAGATTTTAACTTGACCATTGATCATTAGCTTACACCTTTGGCTCATTCAATAGATTTTTTAAAAAAAACATTGCATTAACAAAGAACAACTATATAAACCTGGTATATTCTTACTGCTAAGATTTATTTTATTTTGTTGAACAAAGGTTGGAGTCTAACAACTATTTGTAACATGATGGTTGTTGCAGGTGTAGGTTGAGAGTTCCAAAAGGCACAAGCCAAGAGTTCCAAATTAGATGATTTTATATATTCCATCAAGTGTCAAACACAAGCCTAGGTAGCTCGTCCGCAGGTAAACTGTTGGGAGGAGAACCCTAATGTGGCTTGTCTAGCTCTCAAATAATTTGTGGAAGAAAGCAACCGAGTTTTTGGTTGCATGAATTTCCAAGATTAGGAGATTATTGATTGATGGTACACTACGTAAGCGTATAGGATTAGTTCTACCAGTGAGGAGAGTATGCCTCAAGGCAAGCACTTGCCATTATAAGGCAAAGCTTTTTATCTAGCTTTGGAAAACCACAGGGGTTCCTCTTTTCCAAGGAGAGATGTTTGGGCCCAAGGTCACCTGTCTTGGAGTGAGCTTGTGCATCAGATATATATTGGCAGATACTCCCTGTCAATAATCTGATTGTAGCCATCATATTTGGCAAGGTTCTAAAAGATGCTAGTCGGTCCCAGGTCGGTCAGCTGCCGACTAGCGACTTTTGGCCGACTTGACCAACTAATCGCCAACTAGTCGGGTTTCGATCAAGTCGGGGGACCTCAGACTAGCGACTTGTGGCCGACTTGACCAATTTTTAGAACACTGATATTTGGATAAATTTTTAGTTACTCTTAGGAAGATGGAGAACTGGCTAATCACTCTCATACACATTGCCATGGCCCATGAGGCCATAGAGTTTCTTGATTCATGCTTAGTTCGGAGGGGAATTTGTTTTTCCTTGTAGCTTAGGGAGGCTTCTTCATTGCTGGAGTTTAGGAAGAATTCATAAGAGAACGAACAAAGTTTGCGACTTATTCATGTGCCATATGGATTATTAATATTTGGGGGGAAATGAACCAACAGTACAATGAAGGAATAGAGAAGACTATTTCTGAGTTAGAGAGTATTTCTTGAGTTTGTATAAGTAGGAGTAGAGGGCAATGAACCTTCCAGATATCGTAACGCCTTTTTGAGTATGACAATTTGAACAGTCTATTTTCAATCCAGCTTTTTTTTGTATAAGGGAACACGTCCCCTTGGTGCTTATAAAGCATGGCTTGTAACCAAAACAAGGAAAAAACTTTTGTCTGACAAAGACGGTCATTCTTAGAAGTGTATTCACTAGTCGCATATGACCTATTAGTGAGACAGCATTCAACAGACAAATTTGTAACACATCCTAAAGGCCATCTCAATTGACTTACTCTGGGTAACTTGCCGTATTCATGAACAGAGGCTGGACCACTATCACCTGGCTTTCAATTTTTTCCTGATAATGCTATGAACTGCAGCATATAGATGGATGTTTCGCAGTTTTTGCCCAAGTGGCTGGCTTTCAGAACTCCGAGAAAAAGAGCTCCAACTCACCAAACCAAACTTCAAGTCCAAATAATTGGAGTCGGCCACTTGAATCCGTTTTCTCCATTAAGCTATTCGAGGGCATCTTGATCCGTGATCTTCAAAAAACCCTAGATCCTTTCGGACTACCACCTCTAAAGTCAATTTTGGCCTACTGCTCCCTTTAGTGATGACATAGCTCCATGATCTCCCAAAAAACCTAGATCCTTTTGAACTACCGCCTCTACAATCAATTTGGGCCTACTACTCCCCTTAGTGATACCATAGCCATATCACTCATTAATACCGCATCGACCGATCACTAACAAGCAACAACTATATTTAGAAGCCCAAGATGTAGAGGAAAGCTCAAGGAAGAAGGATAAAGCCACAAAAAGTCAGTGAGGGAATACATTACGTTTTGTTAACTTTTAGCCATAGATCAATTGTAGTGGCTAATTAAATTCACAAGGAGGAGGGATTTCACTATCTCACTGTGGCCCCTTACATTCAGGCAGACCAAGGGAAATAATTTTGCAGTTGGTTTCTTTCTCCTGGCCTAGGTAGTTTGTATGTGGTAGTTAGCTTTCTTTTCCCTAGATTGCTTAGTGCTGAGATAAACAGTTACTTTTAAATGGTCTATATGCAGGACTGCAGTGTAATAAGCGACAGAAAGTAGTTTTTCCATTATGATTCTGTTTTAAATGGTTTGTATGGGCGTTGTGGTGGGTATAAAAACATACAAGGCTGCTATTTTGACGTTATCCCGGAATACTGTAAATAGTCAAATATCAAGGATAGGTGTGACATATAGCTAACTCAGGAAGAGATTAAAAAAAATGTTCACCCACTTCTGATCTTTCTCCACAAATACTGATCCAATAGGACTCTGGGAAAGAAGAAAATGGTTCAATACGTCTAGCTTTTAAGGGCCGTCCATTTCAATTTACGCCATTTTAATGCACATTGTCTATACATGAATACATATCCATGTGAAGCCTAAAGTACTGAGGCAAACAAAAAGGTGAAAATATAATCATTGGATTTTCATATATTAATGCGTTTTTTGTTTAACTTTTGGTTTGGGTGCGCCTTAGACCATCCCGACACATGCCCCACAACCCCCAAAAGATGAATGATTACTAGGTCCGCCCTTGATTATGAAGTTCTTTCCAATTTAGATGTAGAAACCCATATGCTGATAGTTTCCACACAAAAAAAAAAACTAACTCACTCTTATAAATAATAATAAAAAAAGGAGTAAATTCAAGAAGCCAGACATGGACAATAAAATAACTAATCTGCAACACTGGTAACAAGACAGACAATGCTTTGGCTAAAATTAGTTATTCCTGTGCCAGTTCAGTGAAAATAAGAACTGTACAAAAAAGAATACAGATTAGCTGATACTGAAATGATCATATTGCCAACTTCATCTCATATGGTAACAAAGGGCAAGCAGAAATTAGTAATTACCTCGCATATTCGGCATGACGGACAGGTCCATGAACTCCAATGAAATAAATCTGCAATCATCCACAAAAATATGTAAAATCTCCAATACTATTATAAGTATCCGATGATACAGCAATACTTCTTGCCATTACCTCTCCTTTGAGCCCAAGCTTTCAGGCAGCTCCTATGATACTTTTTGCCACAACTTTTGCACGAAAGCATCTTCATTGCTCTCTCACTTCCTTCATTTTCACCAAAATAGCATAGCCGACACATTACTTTTACGCCAGACTGACCTTGATCTTCTGCGGGAAGATCTATAGAGGCATCCTGCGCATAGGAAAGTATACTTTGCTGTTGCCCAAGGAACAATGAGATACTATAGAATTAAGACAACTTTAAAAGAGGACTAAGGTTCCAGGACAAGCACGCGTGCATCAAATGACTCCAATTTCCTGACAGCGGAAAAGTTGCGGCAGCACAAAAGTGAGTGTGTGAGAGTGCGTGTTTCAAACAAAATATAAAACAACGAACAATTGGTCAAAAGGCTAAGTTTGGGGCCTCTAATGGCTTTTTGCCCAGCCTAATTTATTTTAAGGCCTCCAATACATGGATTGAAAGTTTTTTAGGGCTTAAGGACAATAATAGAGAAAAAAATACCCTTAATGAACTCTTTACGTGCCTCCTTTATGCACTGCCGACAATTGATGATCAAAATAAAAAGGAAAAAACCTGACATTCCTGGCGCTGGCCCAAGCGCCTAGCCGCCCATTTGTCCTCTCTCTCTCTCTCTCTCCTCTCTCTCATTATGTCTCTATCACTTTTAGAGAGATAATGAGGAAAACTGTTTCTCATCTTTCAGCCCCACCATGCGGAGGAATTAATTAATTTCTCTCTCTCTCTCTTCAATTTGGGGGTTCAATTTTACGGGTTTTAGGCTCTTTGGGGTAGGTATAGTGGGTTTAGGAATTGTTGGTTTAGGCACTTAGGGTATCATACGGTTTCATAGGGTTTTAGAAGTTTAGGTACTTTCATACGGTTTGGGGGGTTTATGCCCTTTCATACGGTTTGGGGGGTTTAGGCACTTTCATACGGTTTTAGAGTTTAGGCACTTTCATTGGCTTTTGGGGTTTAGGCACTTTCATTGGCTAGAGGGGGCATTTTTTGGAACGTGGGGATGATTTGTTCTCATGGCATTAAGAAATTAGTTTGTGTCCTATTTGCATAATTGGCCCCTATACCATGTCCTTATGGCCAAAGTTCCCATAAAACAAAAAGTTTTTTCGTATCTTATCTTTACTTTGGGAGAGCAAGAAAGGTTCTATCACGGGTATCATTAGCATGCAAAACTATAAAATAAAATTAAAAAAAACTTCCTATATTCAATGAAAAGCTACACAACTGTTTCAATCCTTAACAACTCCATTTGGAGAGCCATTTAAAATATCCACAAAGGAGATGATTCATACACTAAAATATCTAATGGAGGGCCAAATCCCTTTGGAGCTAACAGAGCTTGTGGTCTCATTAAGCGTCCATATATAAACTATAAAGGCTAAGAAGCAGTGTAACAACCCGGATCCACAAGCGCCACAAAATAACAATAACAATAATCGAATGACATAAGCCACCCACTCAATCCAAACACTCCCACTTCCTTCCATACTTACAATATTCTCCTAATACATTTCACAGCTCCAACGCAAACAATTACATCTCCAATTCCCGGGAACAACAACACCTCCCAAGCTTTGTTTGTTGCACCCCCCCCCCCCCCCCCCCCCCCCTCTTTTTCCCGTACACATACTCCTCTCCCTTTATAATTCTTATAACCAGAACACTTAACCACCTTAGTCACTAAGGTTTTCTTGCATCAATTCCCATGTGTCCCACTATTTCCAACAAACCCATGCAATATAAGATATAAAACAATTACTTAAAAGCCTTTAATATATTTGTCATTATAGAAATAGTAGACAGCTTAAATTTAAATTGTAAGCTTGTACTTGTCACACGGGGTATTACAAGCAGAATCCCGGCACTACCTCCCATGGAACTCATGGGAGTGAGTGCCACTCCCCAATGCCAACCCATCTCCTAATTTGGACGTACATCACTGCTCTTCAAGAAAACCTGAGCTTGTGTGAAACCAAAAAACTGCCTAATCAACAAAAGTTATTTTAATCAAACCCTAACACACTGCACTTTCTCCAAAAGCAGGAAATTTAAAAACACAAAGGAAAAACAACAAAAGTTAGAGCATCTCCAGCACCTTGCCTATTTCTTACTCAAACCCTAAATTTGAGTAAAAACTACCCAAGCTCGCTCCAACCCTTGACTCAGACCTATACTAAATTCAGTTCTACTCAAACCCTGGCTCAAATCAAGGGCGAACCAAATATATACTCAATTTTAGAAGGCTATTTTGTGCTTCTCAAATTTACAACTCTGCCGTTAATAAAGCTTTGAGTCAAACTTTTATGCATAGGTTAGAGTCTGCCATTGGAGTGCTTCATCCCAAATGAAAGCTTTGACCTTTTCTACCCAATTTGAGTAAAAGCACAAGTAAGGGCTGAGATGCTTTTATTATCATCATGAATTTGATAAAGTCAGAAGAATCTCACCGCCAATGCACCGGACTCGAACCGCCTTGCGTAATCCTCGGCCGCCATGGACGCGACCGCAGCTTTCCTCTGCATCGCGGCTCGCTTAGTCTGCGCCGACAGCAACAAATCCTCCGCATCCCCACCTAATCCGCCCTCTCCCGGCGTAGCCGCGGCAGGCACAGGTGGCGGTGGGGGCAAAACCACCTTGGGCACGGTGACCTGGACAGTAGTACACTTGTCTGTAACCCTAAGTAACCACGGATCCTTGAAGAAGTCCCCAACCCTAGACACCTGCTCCAAGAACTCATCCTTGGCCTTGTCGCTGTGCAGCTCGCGCGGAAACCCTAGCGTGCAGAAGCAGATTCGCCGGCTGCAAAATAGAAGAGAGAAAATGAGTGAGAGTGGTGCGTGGAGAGTGAATTGAGGGTTTTAGAGAGAGAGGATGCGAACCATGTAATTGGGCAAGCAACGTGAAAAGCCATAGGGGGAGGTTTGAATTTGAGTTCGAGGGAGCGGCGCAGGATTGTTGTTCGAAAAAATTAAAAGGAATAGGAAAAATATAAAAACTTGAAAATAAAAATAAAAATTAGTAAGTAACACGAGAGAGAGATTTGTGAAGCCTGTGGGCACGAATGGGGGAGAGAGAGTGTAAAAGAGGAGAGAGATGAGGAGAGAAGAGACGGAGGGGGTTTGGCGATGTTTCTCGGCTAATAAAGAAGGATAAAATACAGTTTGCACCCCTTGACTTGTGTACTTCTAATTTTGATTGTCAACCCTCTATTTTATATTTAGTGTCATTTTGCATCATATGCTTCTCATTTTATTTGTCGAGTCCTTGTATTTTCGGTCATCAGTTATGCTTATGCTTTTGGCCTGGCCTAATAAACCACGCCAAAATACACTTGGACCCCTCAACTTTATATATGGTATAATTTTGCCTCTTCTACTTCTAATTTTATTTGTCTGAGACTTCGTCTTTTCGATGAGGAAACGTACCAATATCTCTGTCAGTTAGAAATATCAGTTCAAACTTGTTTATTATTACGAAAACCTTATGCAATATCAGTTCAAACTTATTTATTCTCATGAAAACTTTATAATTATTTTTAACTTTAAGTTTCTCTCCATAAGTTTAAAACAAAAATTCAACTGATCGTGTATCATTTTTTAAAGAGGTAATTAAATAATTATCATTTTTCTGGACACCACATAAGTTTTCATCCTATCCACTTTTCATGGTTATGTTTTCGTCCTCTTTTAGGGTGATTTAACTTTTTTTACCCTTTCATTGTGATATAGATAGATATTTATATATAAATACATAACATTACTTAATCATTTCCGAATTTGTAGGTATTCTATATTGGGACTAGCGAAAATCATGAATTAATTGAGATTGTTGGGGGTTTCAAAATGAGTGGGGATAATTGATGTCTAAAATAAAAAGATAATTTTTTAAATGATGATGAGGGGATTCAAAATTTAGTGGAATGATTTTATTCCAAAATATAACTCACATAAAGAGGAGTACCGAAAATCATGGATTTTGCAACAAAATCAATCAACTCACATGTCGGACAGTAACCATGGCAAAAATAAAAAATAGAAATATCTCTATAAATCATGGTAAAAATGAAAAAAAAAAACATTTTCCATGTTAAATTCCATCAGGTAACACAACACAATACGTTTTCTTTATAATTGTTAAATCATGGCAAAACATATTGTAGCAGCCGGGTCCATGAAAGTCCAAGGGTTCAACTCTATCCCTTGAAGGTGTAAAGGGGCAAGGGGTCACCATTTTAAAAGTTACAAAAGTTAATGTAGATTGGACAGGCTCAACCCCACCGCACAAAATATGCCTTCAGCATCGTGAGGCTTGGTACAGACCTGGACGAATATAGGAAAAAAGATTAAGCCCCACCGTCTAAACGACGGTCTCGAATGTATGGTCTTCGGCGAAGCACTCACGGGCATGCCCCAAGACGCCTACCGCTCAGTTCAATGGATTCAATAAGCATGTTCCTTGGCATACAGAATCGCTTCCTTACCGAGCCGAATCATTGATCTCAGTCTCGTAGCGCTTGGTGACTGTCAGGAGCTCGGTAGAGGCGTTCCTGACAGAGTGGAATAGTGGACAGATCATTAATAGTGTCAGTCAACCACCCAGCATGCTTTGCCTGCAGGACCAGGTGGTTGACCGAGGAGTACTCCCAAACCAGTGGACACTTCACATATATCAAGCGTGATGTTAGCTGAAGCACTGCGTCTACACAAGACATGGTTACCACACCAGACGTCATTCTGAGTACGGACGGTACGTGTGAGGTACACGAAGGCGTGATGGGCACGCCCCACTTTGCCTATAAATGTGGCTCTCACCTACCTCACTGAGGATCTCCTGTTCCACATTCATTACTCTCATAACTCACTTTCTCTCTCTAAGTTTCTCAGTCCACTTTTCCTTCTCTGGTTACTTACTTAACCGTCGGAGTGCCTTCCCGAACAACCACCATCTGGGCTTGGCACTAACGCGGTTATTCAATGTGTAGGTCTTCTTCTCAGGCCAGCAACTAGGGTTCCAGCAAGGTCCAGCCAACTTACTACCTTCTGTACCAAATCAGAAGGACCAAATAGGTTATTCCGATGAAGCGCCTCCCACACATATTAACCACATAATTGACATTTCATGGTATAAAAAAAAAAGATAAAGGTAAAAATAAACAAATTCCAGTTTTATGGTTAAAAAAAACACTTAATGACCTATAAATATGGTAATCACATGTAAAATTTAATGAGAAACAAAAAGCAAACCTTTTAAAACATGAATCATGGTAAAAAAAAACATCACATATCACGGATTTTATGGTAAAATAATAATAATCACATGTAAATATGGTAATAATTGTTAAATTAAGAACATGAATTATGGTAAAACATATCAACCACGTAATTGACATTTCATGGTAAAAATAAAAAAATGATCAAAAAATATGGTAAAAATATCAAAAAAAATTCCACTTTTATGGTAAAAGAACACTTAATGACCTGTAAACATAGAAATAATTATTGAATTATCATCTTGAATCATGGTAAAAAAATGTCAAAAACCATTGACATAATTACTGGTTCGATTTTAACCATGGTCGCTAGGGTACTTTAAGGATCATGGTAAAACTTTTATTTTATTTCCCATTATGAATTTGGCCCGTGCATGCAGCTCGCTTAAAAAAATTAACTATGATTGCTGGATCAAGGATTTTTGGATGAAAACATAAAGAACTACAGTAAAAATCATTTACGTATTCATCCCAAATATTGAAATCGGCCCACTATTCCCGGCTTCTATATGCAACATTCGTTTTAGTTCTTAATCTCCTAATCTACACTAAACTTCCTATCCAAACCCTTAAAATCCGGACTTCGTCCACACCTCATATATAGATCCCGATCTAATTTTGACGATCTGAACCGTCCAATGTGTTTAAAAGGTGTTTTAACGGTCCCCGCAAGAAATCAGCAAAAAAAAAAATTACCGAGAAGGGCTTGATCCGAGCAATTTTTCGTAAAAACTGTATATGTTTGTTTTTATAAAAAACTGCTCGGATCAAGCCCTTTTTGGTTTTTTTTTTTTTGCTGATTTGTCGTTGGAGCCTTTAAAAACGCGTTTTAAACACATTGAACGGTTCAGATCGTCGAGATTTGGTCCAGAACTAGGAAGTGCAGACGAAGTCCGTAACTTAAGGGTGTGGATAGGAAGTGGACTGTATATATATATATACACACACACACATAGTTAGCTTCTAATGAGGGAGTCCTCATTTGAGGAGATATGAGGACCAAGCACCACAACCCTTGGATGAGATCCAAGGGCTCAAATTTAAAAACACCATTTGCGGGTCAAAACCACCCAAGTCGCGGGTCAAAACCCATATCCGGGTCAGCCAAACCCCATCCGGGTTAAATCAATCTTACATTGTACTCTTCCCCTCCCATTATTCGACCTACGTTAGAGAGAGAGAGAGAGAGAAGACGACCACCAATTCTAGGGTTTGGTTGGCTCTCACAAAACTAGGGTTTAGATCTTGATTTTGAAGAAAACCCAAATCGACGAAGAGGAACTAGGGAAGACTACTGAAGAATCTGCAAATTTGTGCAGTAAATAGCCATTCTTTCATGCCAAACGTCTGTAGGGGAGGTGCATTTGTTGTTGTAAAGGTATGCATATGTATTAGCACTGAAATTCCTATTTTGCTACCAATTAATTAAAGCAAATAAATAAGAATTAAAGAAAAACGATAAACACAAAGATATACGTGGAAAACCATAAATGGGCAAAAACCACGGGAAGGAATCAAACTCTAAAAAAATCATTGTGCGGTTACAAAATGACCTTACTCACAATTGAGACTCCTCGCAATTGACCTAAGATCGGTTGCCGACTCCTCGTTCACCACACCCAGTATTTGATTGCCGCTGCCTCGAATCCACGAGCCTTCCAAAAGTTCTTCCAGAAATCCACCAGAAAACAACTTAATCGATGATGATAGAAACCTCTTGAAGCTTGATTAATATTTCAAGAACAAAGTGCTTCAAGATCCACAGTCAACCCTCTTGGTGTTAATATATTGAAGAACAAACAAAAACACGGTTTTCTTTCTTCTTGGTCGACTCTCCTGCCCTAGATCTTAATAGGACGAGATATATTTATAAAGTTGTCAATCCAATCAATCGCATCGTAAGCCGATTGATCGGAACATTGTAGATCTGACTTTTTGAAGATGTCGATTAACAACCCGATTGATCCTCTTATCAATCGGTATGCTCTGAAAAAACGCACGTTGCAGCCTGTGCCACTATTGGAGAGACCCGATCAATAAGCCGATTGATCCCATGATCAATCTTCTTGTTCTAAAAGCACCAACTTGATCGGCAATTAAACGACGAAGACATTCACTCTCAAATTACATAATAAAACGATTCCTTCCACTCTAATCATATACAGACTCCTACTTAGAGAATTACAACTCGATAAAAATATGTGTTTTGTCATATGGAATTGCCAAAACCAAAACGACTCCGGAATTTGGTCCTTACAACCACTCTGTATCACTTTGTGTAAGTATAAAATGATGCATTTCTTGTATCCGAGTTTTCGTATTGAAAATTATACTCATGTTATCTCTTCGTCATGACTATTATTGAGGAAAGATATACAAATTAAAAACAATTTAAGTAAATCTGCCATTGATTTTAGAACGAGTCTTGTGATTAAGGTGACCGATGTGGAGATGATACATAGTTAAGTTCCTTCAATCTAAAAGCTATATTGGAAAGACCTTGCTATAAAAAGACTCATTCCACTTCCTCTTTCCTGCAGAAACAGTTTTGTTAATGTTTGATACAAACTGCTTTTTGGGTAACATATGTCTATAACTTTAAGTGGATCTAAAACAGTAACTGTCGGATTGTTCTTTTCACTATCTACTGGTTTGGCATTTCTTAGCTCAACCAAACATGACCATAGAATTGGCTTCTCCACAAATTATTTTTCCTTGCTATTACCCAGATACAAGTACAAGGTTTTAGCAATGGAAATAATTTCCAGATGTTTCTTGTTTGGCCTGCCAAAGCAAAGTCACCATTTGGATGCCCACTTGCTAGGTTTTGGATCCATTAATTGGCTATTGGCTTGTTTTAGCTTCAACAGTGTACGAAATTCTTGATCGATGTATGTTTTTTATTTTATGTTTTCAGAATGTAGTCTCTGCAAGATGTACTTTACTCATCGTTACCATTACAACCATGTGCATCTTCCGGAGCTTCTTCTGAAATTATTTACACTCCTCAAGTGAAGAACGAGTTGATAATGAAGATTGATCAAGTGTTTGACAGTTTGGAAGACGTTCAGAAGTTTTACACGATTGTGTTAAAGATGATGGATTTGGGATTTGAGCTCATTCTAGCAAGTTGGGTAAGGATGATCAAACCATTAGAAAGGAATTTGTTTGTCACAAACAAGGGGTGAGAGAAAAAAAGTATACTCAAAATGTTACGGAGAACACTATACGGAAACGGGGGTTGACTAGAGAGAATTGTGGTGCAAAATTAGTGGTTGTGAAACGGGCTGCGGGGTTTGTTATCACCATATTTATTGACGGTCATACCCACACTCTTGCCACACCAAGGAAGGTCTGTCTCCTCCGATCTCATCGTAAAGTGACAACTGGCCAAAGAGCTTTGATAGAACAACTAGGCATTGCAAACGTGTCGACACACCAAGCTATGAGTATTTTGGAGATGCAATCCGGAGGTCTTGAAAATGTTGGATGTTCACAATAAGATATTTACAATGCTCAAAGGGATAAGAGGAAAACGGTAGAGGGACATGACGCGCAAAGTTGTTACTTGAGTATTTTGAGGTCCAACAAGAAAAGAATCCCGCCTTTACGTTTTCAATTAAGCCAGATGATGTCATGATGATGGGAGTTTGCTTCATGTTTTTTGGGCCAATGCAACCTCTAGAAAGTCATATAAATGTTTTGGGGACATGGTCGTGTTTGATACAACATACCAGACAAACAAATATGATTTGATCTTTGCACTTATAGTAGGGGTTAATTACCATGGGCAAACAACTCTTTTTGCACGTGCATTGTTGAGTGGCGAAAAAACCAATGCTTTTGAGTGGTTTTTCAAGCAGTGGTTGGAAGCGATGCCGGCTGGCTCGCCCAAAATTATCATAACTGATCAGGATCCGGCAATGACAAAAACAATAGCTACTCTTCTTCCAAATACGCTCCACAGGTATTGCATTTGGCACATTTTGAGTAAGTTTTCCGAAAAAATAAGTGTTGTATCATATAAAGAACATTATGATGAGTTCCGTGATTGTTCACGAACACTCCCAAAAAAACGTGGATAAACAGCCCGTGAGGCGACATCCACGGTCCAGCACAAGGATTAGGAAAAATATATATATATATATACCCAGAAGGGCTTGATCCGAGCAGTTTTCGATAAAGGTATATGTACATTTACTTTTATCAAAAACTGCTCGGATCAAGACCTTTCAGTTTTTTTTTTTTAGGAATCCTCATGTTAAACCTTAAAAACACGTTTTAAACACATCTAACGGTTCGGATCGTCGAAATTAGATCCCGAACAAAAAATCTCACACCGTAGAAAGTAAGGGAGCCCTTATTGGATATTTGTTGTGTGTGTGTATATATATACGGCAACTTTCCAATCAGGGATCCCTGACTGGAGGTTTTTGGGTGTTTTGAAGCTTTTAAAACGTGTTTTTGCATGACCCAAACCATCCAATGTGTTTAAAACGTGTTTTTAAGGGTCCCCGCGAGAAATCGTAAAAAAATAAATACCGGGAAGGCCTTGATCCGAGCAGTTTTCCACAAAAGGGAAGGCCTTGATCCGAGCAATTTTCCACAAAAACTGTACATTTATATTTTTATGAAAAACTGCTCAGATCAAGCCCTCCCGCCATTTTTTTTGACAATTTCTCGTGGGGGCCTTAAAAACACGCTTTAAACACATTGGACGGTTCAGATCATAAAAAAATATCGGGAAGGTGGATCCCGGAGTCCGGATCCACCTTCCCGATATATATATATATATAAATAAATAAATAAATATTATATATATAGAGAGAGAGAGAGTAAACTTCTGGTCCAAACTCCCGCAACTTGTTAACGTCCGGACCTCCACTTTTCAGACCAAATTTTGAAGATCCGAACCGTTAGATGTGTTTAAAACGTGTTTTTAAGGTCCAACGCGAGGATTTGGCAAAAAACAAATACCCAGAAGGGCTTCATCGGAACAGTT
Source organism: Vaccinium vitis-idaea (assembly GCA_963854785.1). NCBI lineage: Eukaryota > Viridiplantae > Streptophyta > Magnoliopsida > Ericales > Ericaceae > Vaccinium > Vaccinium vitis-idaea. The sequence goes on from OY978226.1 coordinate 17,408,309, forward strand.
TTTCTTAAAAAAATACCCGGAAGGGCTTTATGAAAAACTACTCCGATCAAGCCCTTCCGGGTATTTTTTTTGCCAAATCCCGCGTTGGACCTTAAAAACACGTTTTAAACACATCTAACGGTTCGGATCGTCGAAATTTGGTCCGGAAAGTGAGGTCCGGACGGTAGGTCCGGATTTAGTGGTTTGGATAGGAAGCTCACTGTATATATATATATATATATGATCTCCTAAGGGATCCCTTATTAAAAATTTGGTGCGGACCTAGCCCTTTTTTAACTTTCCGGATCAAATTTTGACGATCCGAACCGCTCAATGTTTTTAAAATGCATTTTCCAAGGTCCACGCGGGAAATCTTCAAAAAAAAAAAATACCCGGAAGGGCTTGATCCAAACAGTTTTCGATAAAACTGTACATATTCCGGGTATTTTTTATATGTACAATTTTATCGAAAACTGTTTGGATCAAGTCCTTCCGGGTATTTTTTTTTTGACGAATCTTCGCGTAGGCCCTTAAAAACACATTTTAAAAACATTGAGCAGTTCGGATCATCAAAATTTGATCCGAAAATGTGAGGTCCGCACCAAATTTTAATAAGGGATCCCTTAGGAGATCATAATCCTATGTATATATATATATACAAAAAATGCTCGGTTATATATATATATACCTATAACCGAGCATTTTTTTGATGATCCGAGCCATCCAATGTGTTCAGAAGGTGTTTTCAAGGGTCCACGTGGGAAATCTTAAAAAAAAAATATCGGGAAGGGCTTGATCCAAGCAGTTTTTCGCAAAACTGTAAATATACAGTTTTGCGTCCGGGATCTCGGATTAGAGCATTTGGGGTGTTTTTTTTTGTGTTGCAAATTGTTTTGGGAAGATCCGAGCCGTCCAATGTGTTCAAAAGGTGTTTTCCAAGGTCCATGCGGGGAATCTTCAAAAAAAAATACCGGGAAGGGCTTGATCCAAGCAGTTTTTCGCCCGCGTGGACCCTTGAAAACACCTTCTGAACACATTGGACGGCTTGGATCGTCAAAAAAATGTTCGGATTATGGAGGTCCGGATCCCGGACTAAACCGCGTCCTATATATATATGGGCGGATCCGTGGACACACATTTTACACACACATTTTGACACTTCATCTCAACCCTTGAAACCGAAGACTGAGATTAAAACTTAAAAAATTCTTATCAGGTGCTCTTTCTCCCTCCCTCCCACGTATTCTCTCTCTCCCCACCCAACAACCCTCCTTTCCGATCCACCACCAAAACAACAATCACAAAATCGAAATCAACGGTAACAACAAAAATAACAATAGTATATTGAGGAGAGAGAGACCGTCGCGGGCGTGCACTACCTAGGAGTCAGCCAGGCTGAGTGCGGTGGTGGTAGCCATGGAAAAGAAGGATCTAAATCGGGTGGTTTGAGCAGGCCGAGGAATCAGACAGCCATGGTTGATTGTTGATTCGCAAGTTCGCAACGCAATACACAGACTATTGGAAATCAAAACTTTAATTGGGGTGCTATTCATCTTTTGTGATACCCATGGAACGAAAGCTAGGTAGAAATATCCCAATTTGTCAATCCTATGTCGGTCTCACTTCATGATTGAAGACATTGAAAAAAAGTGACTAACTCTCATTTTTGTTATTTCTCATGCCCTAAAGTATATAGAATTGATGGTTGGAGAAAATTTGAGGGAAAATGTAAGGGGAGGTGCGTTCGCCGACCATAGCTACTGTCGGAATATGAGGAAAAAACAGGGGTGTGCTAGTGAGAGAGAGAGAGTACGTGGGGGAGAGAGAGAACACGTGATAAGGGTTGGGAATTTTTAAGTTTTAATCTCTGCCCTTGGTTGGGCTGAAATGGAGTGTCAAAATGTGTGTGCAAAATGTGTATCTACGGATCTGTTCCCATATATATTTTATATGTAAAAAAGAGCAAAAGTGGGTTTGTTTAAATTTCTTGGAAACATAACTTCAAAAAGAGCACAAGACGAACTCTAATTTGAAGGTGGTTGAAGGATGATTATTTAAGTGACCATTTTTTAAACAAAAGCGTCTATATTTATTTCTTTTTATAAAAAAAAGGTTCACTTCTGAAAGAATGATTATTTTTTTATGCAAGATGTGTACTTTTTTTTTTTAAAAGAGATGATCATAGAAAGTCAACTGTGTAATTTTTGTGCTACCAGTCCAATTATAAAAAACTCACATACTAACTCATAGGTTGTGATTTTGACTCATAGGATTGTCACTTAATATATTTAATGTTCTACGTTAGATTTGTATGCTATTAAGGTCCGATTGGATGCGGGATAAGTTTTGGTGAGATTAAATAATAAGGGAGATAAGATAGTAAAGTGTATATTTAGTAAGGGTGGACCCACATTAAAGTGACATTTATGGAGGGGGATTAAATAGTATACTTGGTTTGGATGAAATGGGGGTAAAATAGTATTTGGTTTGTTTTGATGTTCATATGGGGGATAAAGTTGGATGAATGATATAAAAACCTGGAAAATGACCTATTTGCCCTTGTAAAGCAATGAAGGGATCATGAATGTGTTGGAAACAGAATATCCAGAGCGCTTTGTGTACATGATTGAAGAATAATGTACTCCCTCTGCCCCCAATTTTTAGTCCCATTTAAAACTTTTATTTTCTAGGGATTCACTAGTCGTCATAATGTGCAGGGAATTTGTTAATAATGTCTGGTACATCAAGATACTTTCACCTGAGAATGTGCAGAAGCTGGGGAAACCAGAAGTTGAATCCTTCAGACACAATGTCGGTGAATCAATGAATCATGAAAGTGGGAATGGCGGCCAGGACTTTGTTTCTGGACTAACCTCTAATGGCTCACTCGAATACTGAGTGATTGGCAGTGGATTTAATCTTCTTGAGTCAGTTTGCTTCAAGGCTTTTTTTTGCCTTCTAATTTGCCGTGTTATGTTTTGAATTTACGTCGTTCGCTGTGTGCAACCACGACCTATTTTCTGCGCATTTGACGCTTTATACGATCAGCTAATGCTTATGTAGTTCTTTCGTTGAAGTTACTGAATCAAAAATGATAGGTACACACCCTCTCAACCACTCCCCACCACACCCTCTCTCACATGTGTGGTGGGGCTCACCTGGTGGGTCCCAGTGGACCCCACCACACATGTGAGAGAGGGTGTGGTAGGGAGTGGTTGAGAGGGTGTGTACCTATCATTGTTCTTACTGAATTCGTGGCTAAAATGTACCCATGTAAATTAATAAGATGAGGAACATTTCTAGGTGATGCTGACTTTAGCCCTTGAATTGAAACTAAGCCAATTGAATTGTACTTATGGAATTAATGTAAGTTCCACTACCCTTTCCTGAACTGTTCAAGTAAAATACTAGTGAAACCAATGGACTGATTTAGCTTTTGCACTTCGTGAGCTTTTCTTTTCTTATTTCTCTGCATGATCCAAACATAGCCTGAATGTTGGGAACGGCTCTTGTGCAATTACCTGCATTCTAGGAAGCTGATTGCAAGTTATTTCGGCTGTAATTATCTTGCTTTCCTATGAACTTTTCTTTTCTTATTTCTTTCGGCCATCTTTGTGTGAATGCGCGTGTGGAGTGTGGTAGGGTAATGTCGTCGGCAGCGTTTCACTCAGATGAGTTAGGAGGCCACTGATTCTGCGGCCAAAAATGGGATGTTGCTGAAAATTACATCTCGGAAGGCGACTTCTTGTACATGATTTTTGAGTGATTCTATATGAACTCGAAACTTATCTCTAGTCTGACGAAATTTACTATTACGAAGTTGAGATTTTAACCAATTACCATTAAGAATAAGAAGTTCAAAAATAATAATGGAAAGTTTCTCATCAAACCTCGTCAAAAAAAAAAAAAAAAGTTTCTCATCAAACCTGCCCGTACCCATGTTTTTTGAAATCGCTGCTGCCATTGTCAAAACCATGGCTCACATCACTGGAAACCGTTACATGCTGTAAAAGAGGAAAAAAAAACTAGTGATATTTCTAACCATGTCCTGAGTCATGATTTCATGTTGATTGTGATCAACTAACGACATGATATTTCTGTGATTCAAAACCAAAAGCCGCTTCAAGGGTACGTTTGATTACCGGATTATTTTTATGAGAAGATTAGAAAAGATGGGATTAATGATGGGAATAAATGAGACATGTGGGTCCCTGAGATAATAAATGAGATTATATGTTGTATATGTACTGTGTTTGATTTAAGTGAGATGAAGGATGAGATAAAAGAGTGAATAATTTTTTTCTTTTTAACCTTTGGACGAGGAGGGAAGTCATCCTAAAAGACCAAATTAGCCAATACCAACCATAAGTTGGTAGTGGATAGTCCCTCATAAAGGCATTAAGAGCGACATAATCCCCCTATGATTCAGTTTTACATTATGGAGACCAGTTTTACATATTGCCCTCCAACAAACATGAGATTAGCTAATCTTGAGAAACATGTAGCCCCACATATTTTTTTGTACTATGGTTTGGAGAATCCCGCCATCAAATATGCCCTAAATCTGTAGCCACCTCCACAACTTTTAGAACACGTTTGGGAGCAATTGAAATCACGACGATGCAAATGTTGCTTATAGCCCAATTGGTAGTACCTTGGCTTCTGCAAGAATTCTTGGGTTAAAGTATTTTTGAAGAGACATTAAATCTCTTTTTGTGACGTGATATGAAACTCTCTTTCGTTGTCAACCCATTAATTTACCGTATATACAATGTTGCGATAAAAATAAATTATGACGGTGCCTTCTGAAAATGTAAAAAGGTGGATTAAAATTGGAATGAGCATGGGCTTCCTTAATTCGTTTTCGAAGCTGTGAATAAAACGCAAATTTTAAGCGCGAGTTTGATAGAAACTTACTCTCGCGCTTCTGAAATGCTGGCGTCCGTCCCACGTCGTCGTGCACTACTTGTCAGACGCGGAGGTGAGAGGTTTGGCCCCACCGGTAGTGAGTCATTGTCATGGGGTGAGGAGAGAGAGAGAGAGAGAGAGAGAGAGTGGAAGCATTTGGGATGAGAATGTTTACAGTGCTGTGGAGAGTTACAAAACAGAGCCTATGGGGATTTGATTTGAGGTGCTTTTTATTCTTCATTCAGATTCCTCTCTCTCATTTTTCTGCATCTTCCCTTCAGGTATTTCTCTTTTCTGAGTTTCTCTCTCTCTCTCTCTCTACATATCTATATGTATGTATGGATGTGTGTGTGTTCAAGTCCTTAACCATAAACCCTAATGTTTCATACAACCTTTTCGTCTGTTTTTTTTTTTTTTTTGGTAGTTTTAATATAGTCCTTTTTTTTTTTTTTGCAAATGAATAGTTGGAGATGAGTTATGGCGCATTTGGATTAGTATCTTGGACTTAAAATCTGCAGAAAGTCACCGATTTAGTTCAACATTTCTTCTTTTTTTTTTTTGGTACTTAGTTCAACATTTCTTCAGTTCTTCTGCTCATGTGTTTGAGAAAATCTATCAATATGAACACCAAGTGCTGCTTTTTGAGAGTGATAATGAAAGCCATTACCTTAGGCGGAAAGGGGTTTTGTAGGAGATAGTGAAATAGAACTAAACTATGCTTCGTCTATTCACTACCCTATGTTATCCATCTATCTCTATCACCTTACACCTTTTCTTTGTTTTGCAAAACACTAAGCCATAATAAAGTTGCATCGCACTCATTAGTTGAAGACCGAATCACTGAGTTTCGATGTGCTGACGTTAGAGTCAAATAATAACTTTATTGCATTTCTGAATATGATTATTTGCATCACACTCAGTAGTTGTTGAAGGCCGAATGACTGAGTTCGCTGTGCTAACATTAGAGTCAAATATTGCTTTAATTGAAATCTGAATAGGATTATTTCGGTAGATTTCCAAAAAAACTCAACAGTAACCTGCGATAAATGATTGAGATTCAGGCTTAATGCTCTGACAACTAGGATGTGTATATTCCTCTTCCCAACCTGGTGAACCTGTTTGATATTTACTGATTCTTGCTGACTCCCACATGCCCAGGTTTTAGTGGAGAATGGAGTTGATTTAACTTGTCATATGGTTATGTCTTCAGCTGCCTTCACGAGTAAAACGTATGATTCTTAATAGGCAAAGGAAGGAAGTTTATTTAATTTTGTTCATGAATTCCATGGTTGTCTTATTCATGATGTCATTAGACTTCTACTTTGGTTTTATTACTTACTGTTCAATAATCTTCCAATTTGTAGAGTGCAAAGGATGTTAGTCTGGCATAAGGCTTGTGGAATGGCATAGTAATCTAATCTTAGATACAGGACAATTAATACCTCTACCTATTTCTTTTCAAAACTTTTTGTCAAGTTTAATAGCCTTCATTTGATTATGATGTATTGCTGTGATGTCGGGTGTTCTGTCTTTCGTCCTAGTCTAAATGACCATAAGGTAAGAAAGAGACTAAGAGAAAATATGAGTTAACCACTATATGAAAACGACTGTACATGTATGCTGAGTTGGTATATTAAATTCAGTCATGTTTGACCTTGGTATTTTTTTAAATGTATAATATTTGTTGATGTCATCTGTTTGTTCGAATCACAGGAAATGGAGAAGCTTTGGTTTGGAAGCAATGACCTTCCAATAGATGTGCTCTCCCGATTACCTTTGAAAACTTTGCTCAGCCTAAAGTGTGTTTCAAAACAATGGGGTCATCTTATTTCATAGCGCTCTTTCATGAGGCATCAGTCGGAAAGGAAAGAACCCGTTTCTGGATTTTTCTTCCAGGAGAGGTTTCAGTGGTGTGATGATGATATCAGGTCCATCAGCTATATTCCAGTCAAGATGGAAGAAGCCACAAAAGTGCAATGCTCAGCTTTCAATTTCCTCCCCCAAAGCGTTGTGCTCTTTTCAGTGAGCAACGGCCTGATTTGTTGTCGGAATTGCTTTCCTTCTCAACAGCCTGTAGTATACGTCTGTTACCCCTTGAACAAGGAATGGGTGACTCTTCCATGGCCCTCAACCAACAAACAAAGCAGCCTGGGGTTGGCTTTTGACCCTTCTACGGACACCACTGATCAATCCACCAACTTCAAACTGGTTGCAGTTCATCAAAATGAAAACGAAACTGAAACTGAGATCGAGGATTCGTACTTTTTGTATGACATATACTCATCAAAAACAAGGACCTGGGCCAGATCAAAGGAAATATGCCAGTGCAATCACAATTTGTTTTAAAACAAAGGAATTTTCATAGGAGGAGCCTTGTATTGGCTAACTGATGGTGACCAAATCCTAATGTTTGATGTTCAAAATGAGCTATCTTGGTTGATATCTTTACCTTTCCCGCTGGGGGCCTTTGATATTATGCCGGAGGTGTGTATTGGCGAATCTGAAGGCAAACTGCATTATGTTTTGATATCTGAACGTGGAGTTCATCTGTGGGCTCTTGAGGATTATCTTGACCTCAAATGGGCTTGCAAATACTCGATTACCCATGATGAGATGGAGAGAGAAAACTCAGAGTTCCTTTATAACGTACAAGAGAAAATGGCGAGTCGGATCAATACAATTCCATGGATGGATCCTTTGGCCTTTAAAGATGGTCTTTTGTTTTTTAGGGTGGCAGCAAAGATCTATCTGTACAACTTTGGAACAAAGAAATTGGAGGAGCTCTGCACGCTTTCCATGTTGGGGCCCAACTCTACGATTTCTCCCATCGTGCTACCGTATTCCATGAGTTTGGTTCCGCTGGATCAGCAATAGGAGTTGGTTGGCTTAGTTTTTTCCTCATAGCTAATTTTTCTCGTAAATGTTCTCAACGAATTCCACGGCTTCAGGGATCTTAGTTTTTGTCCATTTATTTTTTATGGCTTTAGATTTGTGCATGGTTGTCTGTTGTTTGCTCGGCTTGCGTGGATATTCACTTGTAAAGATGTGTGCTTTCGGTATTTGGAAACTAAGGCTTTAACTGTATACATTTTCCTCTATGTTATGAATATGAATGTCATGGAATTTTGTTTATTCTGTTTCTGGACTCACAGTGCTGATTTTGTATATCTTCTGTGCTTTGTATTTTGGAGCTCACTTGGATGCACATCAAATGAGTATTTAGATGCATGCACATCAGATGAGTAATTAGATGCCATGTTAGGGAAGATAAACTAAACAAAATCATGTCTTATTGTTTCCATTTCACAACAATGGCATGTACGTTCACAAACAAATGCTTTGTTCTTGTGCTTATGCACTGTCTCCCCAGGATATTTTTATCGTGTTTTTTTCATTCCAAAAGATGTAATCCCTTTCAGACCCTGACCCTGCTGCTGGTGATGGTATAGTAGTTATATCATAGCCACTTCAGTAGCTTGTAGCACTACAACAAATTTGGCTTCCTATAGCGTAATGTTATAGCGTTCTTTTGAGAATGCTATTGTAGAGCTGTAACTATAGCCTTCTTTGAGGCATAAATAAAGGAAACACATGTAAGGCTTATATATAGTGTTCACCATGGTCTTATATAGCGTTCCACAAAAATGAGGCGCGGCAATCTCTTCGCGCCCATAAATCAAACACGCATTGGGAGATTTCATTTGATTTTCGTCTCTAGCGCCAGAATCGTGATACACCAATCGTACTCTACCTATGAACTAGTGCGAGATTTCTCAAGCAGTGCAAAGTGCAAACTGGGGCTAGATTTCTAGGGTTTCATCATCCGTGTCAGGTTTGTTCCCTACTGATTTCTAGGGTTTTGATTCTCGATCTTTCTTAATTACTTCCCCAACTATTCTGCACTTCTCATACTCGTTTTCATCCAAGAAATCAATTAATTTTTCTCCTTGTCGAGAGATTCCGGCGGAACACTGTTTTCTTGCCGGAAGCGGCTTCTCCCACCTTCGTTCTCATATTCAGGTAAGAACAGGGGACAAAATCTTGTCATTTTGTATTTTGGGGTTTACTCTGATTTGTTTGGTGGAATTTAGTGTTTATGTTTTATGGTCCTGGAATAATATTAGGGTTCCTTTATTCTTGGTGCTATACTTCTCTTTGGGGTTCAATCCAGGGTGTCTATGTCTTCCTAGCCTTCACTATACTCTTTTGCTTCTCCTTCACTGTTCGCAGGAGAATCAAGCCCCATTGTGACTTGTTGCACTGGTTTAATCGAAGAGTCATTGTTTGGAAAAGGCTTCACAAGGTTTGAGTTGATTTTTTCCTCAATTTTTTCCCAAATCTAAACTGGGTTTTCATATTCATCCAATAGCTTGTGATATTCCTTTGTTTGTAGCCTTGTGGTTAAATATTGGAATCGAAGACGGTATTCAGTCGACAAATGTAGGTGCTGGGAGGTTAACCCGAGGTGAGCTCGACACTGCCTTGCGAATTGTAACAATCTTTTAGGATTTGTGCAGATTAGGCAAGTCCTCTACAGGACATATCATGTATAAACTGTCTGACTAGTTTGAACATTTAAGATGAAAGGAAAACCTATGCTCTTTCAAAAGAGAAAAGTATTTGGATTTGTCTAAGACAATCAAGCAACTGCTGCCTTTTGAAACTTAATGAAGATTATAGTTCTTTGAGAATTCAGTCTTTAAATTGTGGTGTTAGGAAAGGAAATTGTGGGTAGTGTGATAGGGTATGGGTGAAGTCTTGTATTTTGGAGTTGGAGAATTGGGGGTTACACGTAAGTGTAATGATAGGGTATGTGTGCGTATGGGTTGTGTCTTGTGTGTGCTATATATATGTTATGTAAGGTGTTTATGATAAAAGTGTGGGAGATCTAGAGAAGAGAGAGAGAGAGAAGAGTGAACTTGTCTTTTTTGGGGGTAAATAGAGTGAACTTGTCTTGGGTAATTATTTGGTTGCTCCATAGTATTGCCGCATAGCTGCACACAGATTTTTCTTCTTTTGCGATCCCCATAGACGAGGTATGCTGTGTCCTAAATCCTGTTCATCTTATTCAAGTGAGAGTTGATGTCTATGCTTTGGCCTTACACCAACTCTATTCTCAAGCACCAATAATAAGTTTTCTATGTAGTCGTATTCAGATCAAGTGGGGTACTTTACAGTTGAGGTTTGGTTTTAATATTGGGCCAGTTAAAATGGATTTGGTTCCATAGTGAACTTGTGCATCAACATTTGTTTGCAAAGTTGAGGTGAATCCCAATGCAGTTTGGCTGCCACTTGCCAGCTAGAAGGGCTTCCAAGCTAAGTTTGCACAATATTATCCAGAAATGTCCCAGGCAGCCCTATGTCAGTTGGAAATTTACCATTGTCATGAACCGGAAACGAGAATGGGAATGCGGTATGCCACATGCTCTAAAATGTGGTGTGATAAGGCTGCACTAATAATGAGTGGTTTGAAGGTAGTTATAGAGCAGTTATCTTTTAACAGTCAGGTATGATTTAAATTATATACGATTTGGGGAGTAATTCAAGAGTGCAAACAATAAACTGTACCCCTATTGTTTTGGTTTAGATTGCTATAAATATCTAGATCAGTGTTTTAAAAAGTGCGCTTAAGCGCAAGGCGAGGCGAGGCGCATGTCTAGCGCTTCATAGGGTTACGATTAAGCGGAGAACCATTAAGCGCACCTTAAGCGCAAGAAGCGCACGCTTTTGTGTATTTTGCCTAGATTTCATCCTGACCCGTCATCTAGATAAAAAAAAAGCCATGTGCCAAGTGCACAAATAAAATTTCGATAAACCTACACTTATTATCGCCATAGCAGCAGCCAGCAGAGATGGAAAAAACCCTAAAGGGGCTCCAGTTCTAATCTGATCGATCGACTCCTCCTCCTTAACAGGTAACTTCTTCTCCCTTCTCTTTCTTCCTCCTCCTCCTCCTCCTTCTTGTTCCTCCTTCTACTCTGTTTTCTTCTTCTTCTTCTTCTCTGTTTCTTCTTACTCTGTTTCTCTCTTCTTCTTTTTTAACCAGACTTCATCTTTACATGTCAAAAAAAAAAAAAAAAAATTTGTAAATCACTCCGGTCTGATTTTTTTTCTTCTTCTTCTTCCTTATGTTTTTATGCTTTATGACATTTGAATGTTTTATAAGTATTTGCTTGTGTTGAAAGTATTACCTATATTTGAATTCTACTTGTTCTAAAAAAATGTGCGCCTCGCGTTCAAAAGGAGCGCGTCTCGCCTTGTGCCTTGTGCTTAAAGCTCCAGGGGACCATGGCGCCTCGGTGCGCCTATCGCTATTTAAAACACTGATCTAGATGGATACTAGTTCTTCAACAAATCAAATGTATTAACGCCTTACCCTATAACTTTAGCCTCCTATTACTGCAACTCATGAATGGAAAAAATCAAACCTAGTCACCAAGCAATTATCCTTACTACTCTATAGATGCTCCCGTGACAGAGTGTCACTGCAGATTAGACCTGAACTCCAAGTTCCGTGAGCCCTCCACCACAATAGGCCAGCTTACAACGTGTCTTGCACTCTTGGCTTACCTACGGTGCGTTTTGAGTGGAACTGTTGTGTTCATATCTGTTGGCCTTATTCTTCAAACCCAATTTGCGTTAGTCCTTGCTATATGGCCTCTTTCCCGGATACTCACTTATGTCAACTCTGAAGTTTCAGAAACTGAACCAATCCATGTGGCAGCAGTGTTTTTCTTAATTTTGGTTGGCTCAGCAGTTTTTGGCCCAAGCCAGTTGGTTTCAAGCTATATGATTATGAATCCTTGTTCACCATCCTCTTTGTCTGGGTCTAACTTCGATGTTGTTTTGGTCGATATAAATCCGGACTATTTTGGCATCCTATAAAACTAAACAAGCTCACTTCACTTGGGATTCTCATTTTCATTTTATTATTGGCTGGTCAAATGTTTCAGACTTGTGTTTAAATATGCAGGGAAGGCTTGCATAAAGAAGATCTTGCTAAGTAATGGTCTCCAGGAACTGATGGAATTGCACCAGGTAATTTTGTATGATTCTCTAATGAGGAAGCTACTTTTGTATATTCTTCTGTTTAAAGAAGTTGATTATTCCGTAGATCATATTTAGTACTAGGAAAGATATATGTGAACTGTTTGAGGATGGATACAAAAGCACCCGTCAGATACCTTACATGTTCCAGGAAAGAAGCTTGCAAAAGCTACTTTTGTATGATATCAGGAAAGAAGCTTGGTGTCGTTAAGACGGTGGACACAGATTTCGTGTATTTGAATAGGTAATAGAAAATTCTATTTTAGAAATGTAGCCCTGAACCCATTGTGTGGGTTATGATTGAAGACATCCTATTTATGCATGTCTTTGTTCCAGATCATGGCACAAACAGTGTACACGCTATTTTTCTTGTGTTCTAACAGTTTATTTGCATTGTAATTGGTAAACAAAAGGTAGCCCTCAACTAAGTAAAAGAGCAAGAAATTGGTAAACAAAAGGTAACACATTCTGAAAGGCCTTTTGTATGTTCTGCTTTGCACTTAATTCTAGAGTACTTCCCTCCTACATGGAGCTAAATTTTTGTATTGCACTCTTAGCTGGAATGTCAATATAGGCACCCTCCATTTGAAACATCTGATTTATTTGCATCTCGCTAGTTCAATGCTGTTCTACTGCTCTACTGTGTCATTTGCTTGACGATTCCTAATATTTTGATAGTTTTATTGCAAGCTTGAGGAAAAGATTCTTGCAGAAAAAAGCAAGTTGCAAGCAAAACAAAGGTAGTTTACACTATTATGCTAATGCTGCCAATTGTTGAAAGAAGACAAATTTAATGGTATGTATTGTGTGTTTCTCTTTGATGATTAATCATGTTTTAATTAGAGAAGCTTGACTTATGAGTACCGTCAATTATTTGGATCCTATAGTTTGTTGAACTATGACAATAGAACCCAATAGGTTACTCCTAGGATGAGAAGGAAACAACTATACTAATTTCCTATGCAATAGATCCTGGTATGGCCTGATTCTTCGCAAGACTCGATTTTCTGTCTTCAGTCAGGAGGATGTGATTAGAGATTTGGGGTTTGCACTTATTTTTCATTCAAGATGTTATTCTAAATGCTTCATTTACTTGGATTATGGTTGAGAAAATAGCTTAGATAGGGCTCACTCTATGTAGTGTGTTCTGTCCCCGTAAAAGCGTTTCATCATGGGCCTAGATTGCGCACCTTGCGGGCAGTCATCCCACTAGTTATTAAGAATTGCTCCAACAGTTATGGCTTACTGTTGATGCTCTTTTTCATTGGATCATGATGCTAGTTGTTGATCTGCTGTTACTCTTCTTGGCTGATTATGCACTACTATTTAGCTTGAGGTAGCTAATTGCTAGCTGCATTTTCTGTTTATTGTTAATGGGGCTAATGATACTGTTGATAATGCGCTACTACCTAGCTGCTGTTGATGCTTGTATGGTGCATATGCTATTGATGCTTGACTGGTGCTGCTGCTATGTTTCCATGTTTCTATCACTTTGGCTATGCACACACATACACAACCGGACTCTTACATGTTTTTGGTGATACAAATCAAAGCAGAGAGAGAGAGAGAGAGAGTCGGACTACCCAAAGAGACTACATTGCATATATCAGATGTTTTAATTACAATGACAGAACAAAGCTTAAATAGACTATACCTAAGAAACCCTAATAATACAAAAAGACTAAACTACCCCGAACATTAAAGATAAATAACAATTTAATGGAAACTCTAACAATGAAACCCTAATGCTAGCCCTAAATTATGCTTCACCCCCCCCCCCCCCCCCCCCCCCTCAAACTCATGATGCGAAGCCGGAGAGCATCGTGAGTTTGCCAAGACAGTAACGAAGCCAAATGGTGCAATAGGGGCCAAACATTACCAATGCCAATGCCAATACCAAACTGCGCTAAATCATTGCCAATACCAATGCTGATGCCAATGCCAAAGGAGGAAACAAAAAAAAAAATGAGCGGTGGTCGATCAGATGCCGAACAGATATCAGCTGCAAATACGAGGGAGAACAGATGCTGAACAGATATCGGCTACAGATTGAACGAAAGAACATTTAAATATGGACTGGGTGGAGACAGAAAAGACAAACCCAGTGTTCAGAATTCAGGAAAAAAAAATCCGAGAAGTTGGACCTAGGATTCAGAGAAGAAAATACCCGAGAGAGAGAGAGAGAGAGAGAAACAGATTCAGATTGACCATAGGGAGGTCAGAAGGTTCAGATGGTTCGGAAAGTTCAAAGGGTTCAGAACTAAAAAGGTTCAAAAGATTCAAATTTTCATAAGGTTCAGAAAGGAGTTCAGAGGGACCTAAAAAATCTCACAGGTTCAGAGGTTTAGACTTGGGAGGCAGAGACTGATTTAGCTTCAATGGCAGAGGCAGAGACGGAAATTGAGGGAGAGATGCTGACGGAGCCCCGGCAAGGGACGCCGGAGGCCAACGAAGCACCTGTGAAGGTGCCGAAGTGCAGACGGAACTCCAGCAAGGATGCCGGAGTACAGAGAAGTGCCCAAACATACTGGGCAGTGCAGATCTGAACAGTACACCACCAAACAAGGCAGTTCGGAGGCTAACGGAGCTCCGACGAGGGTTGCCGGAGGCTGACGAAGCTCCGGCGAGGGTCGCCGGAGGTCGGAGGCTGCTGCTACTAATGTTCAACGAGAGAGAGAGATCTTGTTGTGTTGAACCAGAGAGAGAGGTCTGATGCTGCTGCTGCTATGATGTGTTGTTGCTGCGTTGCTGATGGCAAAAAGAAGAAGATGAACAGTGTGCTACAGTGCTTTGATGAACAGTGGTTCGATGATGCTACAGTGACTCGATGAACAGTGGATTGACTATGAACAGTGATACTTTTGCAAAGAGAGGAAGTTTTGGCTGATTACGAGAGAGTGAGGGGAGATTAATAGATCCGAAACCCAGGGTTTTGGGCCCTAATACCATGATAATTTCTGAGATGTGAAGAACTGAATGTATTATTTCTGCAGTGTGGGTCTTCGTGAATTGGTGGGTTGTTTAGTTTATCTCACTGTTACTCGGCCAGATATTGCCTATGCTGTTCACATTATCAGCAAATTTGTCTCTGCTCCTCGGACTACTCATTGGGCAGCTCTTTTACGTATTCTCCGTTATGTTCATGGTACTCTCCATCAGTGTCTTCTTCTCTCTTCTACATCCAGTTTAACTCTTCATGCTTATGCTGATGCTGATGCTGATTGGGCTGGGGATATTAGTGACCACTAATCTACCTCCGGTCTTTGTGTTTTTCTGGGTGATTCTCTTATCTCGTGGAGAAGCAAAAAGCAATCTGTTGTTGCTCGTTCCACTGCTGAAGCTGAATATCGTGCTATGGCTCACGCTACGTCTGAGATTGTGTGGCTGCGCTGGCTTATCTCCGATATGGGTGTGTCTGTTACTTCACCCACACCTCTTATTGCGACAACAAGAGTGCCATTCAAATAGCCCACAACTCGGTTTTTCATGAGCGTACCAAGCACATTGAGATTGATTGTCACTTCATTCGCCACCACCTTCAATCTGACACCATTGCCTTACCCTTCATCTCTTCTACACTGCAGTTGGCAGACTTCTTCACGAAGACCCACACTGCTGCTCGTTTTCGCTCTCTCCTTGGCAAACTCTCTCTGCTCTCTGCTCTCGCATCCTGATGTTGTAACTTATCATTATTCAGAAATAATACATTCAGTTCTTCACATCTCAGAAATTATCATTTGGCCCCACCATGGCTAAGTTCACTCCTTGTACTTGAATTGGACAATTTCAAATTGATTCCAGGATCACATAATCTACTGAAACACATCTTAGACTAGCAGAACCTCCATTCTCCAGATTAACCCAAGCACATACACAGAAACTATGCATTCTCTAGTTCATTAATTTAACGTCCATGGTTTCTTGATTATTGAATTAGAATCCTGAAGGTAATTTATTGTAGTATAGGGACTTTTAAATTCTCCTCGCATTCTAGCTTCTGTTTGTTTGAGTGCTGGAAGGAGGTTGCTATTTTTGAGTCACCTGATTCTGGAAATGGTACATAGTTTACCTGGTTTAACATTTATCAGTTGAGGTAGTTTTTGTTTTTTTTTTTTTATACGATGTGCTTTTTGCTTGTATTGCTTGTCTGTTGGTTATTCAGCCATGTTTGTGTTGCTTAACTGTCTTTTGGTTATTCAACCATGTTTGTGTTGCTTAACTGTCTTTTGGTTATTCAACCATCCTAGGAAACTATCCGGTTGGAAAGGACGATGTTGCACAGCTGTGTACGGCGTGTGCTGCAAATTTTGGTTGAATTAGTTCTGTTATTTCCCCTGAATCATGCAGATTACTTCTGTATGCATTCAACTTGTTTCATAATGGGCATATACTTCTGGGTAATGTTAAAAAACTTTTGTGACTGGACATCTCTTCTCAAGCATTTTTTACCAAGATAGATTGCAATAGCTGGAAAAAAGCAATAATGGAGATGGATTTTCTTGAACGAATGCTCTTTCGTGTTGTAGACACCTTGGGAATTTGAATTCTTCATGACTGTAGATTTCCTCATGACATGAACACGACGACCTATTTTTCTCAGATTCATGTTCTCCGCCAGTGTCCAAAAGAATGTCTAGACTCTGCTGAGTTGAGATATATCAGCAGATTCAAAAGCACCAACACGGCAACACTGCTGTATTTTTTAATGGCAATTGCTGGGGCCATTCATGTCTCTCAACTTGGAAACAAGCAGGTTGTTGCACTTAAAAACATTCATTACGTGACGGTTTTTTTTCGCGATTTGTACACGGAAAGCAGATTTGTTCATGCATTTGCGCATGGAAAGGAGATCTATGTTGCCCTTATACTGGCCTGGCTTTTCAAATAGAGAGAGTCTGGTGATCTCATGTTGTGGACCCAATTTGCTTTTTGTGGATCTCCAACCCGCTCTTAATTTTTTAACCAAAAATAGATTTAGTTGCATTTTGATGGAGTCATTTTTTGTAGTTTTTTAAATTGTGACTCCAACCTAAACAAACTTTATTACTAGTAACTTTTTAGTTCTTTTTTTTAATCATTTTTGTCTTGTAACCCAAAATTGGCATGGTTCTGGAAGATTGTGGATTATACCCGAATAAGTTGTATACTTCTGGTTGATTTTGGAAATTCAATGTGCGATTGGAGGAAAAAAAAAAGGATAGAAAAAGAAAAATGGTGATCAGGTAAGGAATGGGTGGAAAATGAATTGGAGAAGAAACATTCTAAGAGTCTAGGACAAACAGAAGGTTCGAGCTTCTGTTGCACAAACGAGTAGAATTTGTTCCGGCAAAAATGATATTCCCTCCGTCCTATTTTGATAGTCCAGTTCGGTCTCTAATGCAATTTTTAAATTGTTAATGTCTTTCAATATATAATGAATTTTATGTACAATATGGATCTCATATGATAGATCTCAATTAGTTCTAATTGTATAAAATTTTAAAAATCTTTAAAAATATTGTAGATTGAAAGATATTATCAATTTAAAACTTGCGTTGGAGACCGAAATGGACTATCAAAATAAGACGGAGTGAGCAGTAGTAATTGCTAAAAATTCACGTTAAAAAAATTATAGTGAATGGTGGGACCCACCATCGGAGGAGTGATTTTTAGTCACCATATTTGGTGGGAGAGAGATTCACCAATTTTGATGTACTCTTTTAATGTGTGGATCGAAGCAGTTTTTATCATTACTCTCTGTCTCTATTTATTTGTTTCTTTTGGGAGTTCGTGTCACTTTTTAATTGATTATATCTCGTAATTTACATTATTTTACATGATTTCGAAAACATTTGTTTTTTATAACTATTGGGATCTACTAAACAAGATCCATATTAAATACAAAATCCGTTACCCATTTAGAGTTGTAGCTAGTTTTTTATCTGGTTAAAATAGGTCCAGGGACTAGAATTTGGTTACGGAGGGAGTATTTGATAAGTTCTTTTGATTGCTTGGATTTGGAGATGATGTCTAATCTTGCAACTTTGCAAGTTGTGTTTTAATTTCCCCCTTATGCCTTGTTTGGGGGAAATTTTTAAATGCCGATACTCTACAGCGCATCCGAGCCGTCCATTAGTGTTTTGAACAACTTGGATGTGCCGGTGCATTTTTGTAAATTTGGGAGATATTTTTAACCCAACGTATCTGGGCCACCAAAATATAGATGGACAGTCTGAAAGCACGGTAAGGTACCACGTCAGCTTTACACTATCGGCACTGAAAAATTTCTCCTTGTTTGGATATTCTAGAAGCAATGGAAAAGAAGAAAAATAGAATGAGGTGACAGAAAATAAGCGTAATTTTTGTATTGGGCAGGATTCGGAATAAACTCGTAATACTCTCGAATCCACGTTTTTTACCCATTAAAAATGGACATTGGATGTGTTATTCGTTTTCCTCGTACTTTCTTTGCTCTTGATAAATTCAAAATTAGTAGCTTTTATTTAATAGGCTCATACAAATGCATATCCAAAACCAGATAAGAGAAACATCATAATATATTTTATTCCACTTGAGTTTTGGTACAATAAAAAACAGTTTTGACATTAGCACTATCCTTTTGAATTTTGGAAAACTACTTTAGAGAGATGGTGTAGAAGCACTTCTCTCCTTAGAAGTTCTTTTGGATTTGTGTTGACACTTTTTCTCCATCGAGAGCATTTTCCATCTTCGATATATTTTACTTTTTTGATTTTCCCCTTTGAAATGATCCAATAATCACTAAAAATATGAAGCAAAACTAATAAAGAGAATATTTTTTAAATCACATACCAAAAAAAAATCAAAAAATATTATTTTGGTAAAAACACCCGCTCCTTTTTTCTTGTGCAAAATTCTGTTTCATCGCCCTTTGATTAGGCATTTTCTATTTTCTTCTTGCTAGTTGGCTTTCAATGAAAAAAAAAAAAAAAAAAACCTCCAATAGGTATGTGAGAGCTTTCAATGAAAAAAAATAAGTTTAAATTCCACGGACACGGGACACCCCCTCATCTTTTCCATTTTTCCTAAAACACCCTCTAACATTTAAAAACGTCCACAAACACCCCCTCATCTATTCGAAATTGAAAAAAACCCCTTATACCGTTAACGGAGTAGGGGAAAATGACTAAATGACCCTCGTTTATAACACTCCTACTCGTCCCCCACCTCACTTCACTTGTCCAAACACACCGCCCTCCTCTCTCTCTCTCTTCCTCAGTCATCGATGGAGGAGATGATCGCAGATGTCATCTCCATTTCTCTTCCTCTCTCATTCTGAATAACCTAGAACTTCTGATATCTTTTTTTCTCTCTTCCTCTAGCACTTGTACTGGTTGTGGCAGCTAGTAAAACCCTAGAACGTGGATTGAAGAAACCGAGGTAATTGCTTCGAACCTGAGATCGATTACGGGCAACATGATAATATATTTGCCTTTTATCGTTTATTGTGCCTTTTGTCCCTTCAATCAGTGATTTTGTTGCTTTGTACTTAAAAAATTGGGGTTTTTTGTTTCCCCCCCCCCCAAAAAAAAAATTATGTGACTGGTTCCCCACATGCATTATTGAACTCCTTTTGGTCCCCCAATATAGGTCCCCCAATACTGGTACCCCTTTACAAAATCACTAACTGTTGTTTTTATTTTTTATTTGTATAAATTTCAGTGATGACTGCATTTCCAGAAGTTAAACTCGTCTTTTACCATGGTGGGTCCATATCAGAGGGACCCAACAGGGCTTATATTGGTGGGAATGTGTCCCCCATACCTGTTGACCCAGACTTACTGTATGCCTTTGAAATGAAGGCTTTAATTAAAGTATTAGGGTGTCCATAAACATGTGAGGTTTACCACAAGGCTCCTAGTCAAACTATGGATGAAGGGTTGTTGTGTTTAACAGGTGATAAAGCTATTGTTGACATGGTAAAAATGCATGGTGATGTCATTGATCTCTATGCCCATGACCCTCTACTTATGCCCAGTCAAACTAGTACTCATGAGGTATCTTCTTTGACTACGGATGATGGACTTAGAGTTGATAATTTTGAAACCCTATATGAAGGCCTAATTCCAGTTGGTCCAGTTGAGTTGGAGAGTGGTGATCATGAGTCTGAAGTAGAGTTAGAGACTGGTGATGACAGTGATTACAGTGATCACAGTAATTTTAGTGGCTTTCAAGAGTCCTCAGGTGATGATGAAGTGGAAGAAATGGTCACGCATATGGTGATTACTGAACCACATATGGGGATTGTGGATGAGGAAGGTGAAGTTGGTGATAAGAGTGATGACTTACAATGCGTAGACAATGAAGAGGATGATGACTTGGGTGGACATAGAAGGAAGCAGAAATTTAGAGAGTCTGATGAGGGTAGAGATATGGAGAACCCACTCTAGTGGAGGGTATGATTTTTCCCAATGTGATTGATTGCCTTCAGAAAATTCCTTAAAGAGTACCACGTTAGGGAAGGGTATGAATATGAGTATGTGAAGAATGAATCAACAAGGGTGACTGTCATTTGCAAGGAGAAGTGTGGTTTTAGGTTGCATGCCTCACCAATGCATGGTGAGAAATCATTTCAAATTAAGAAAATTAATGCTCAACATTGTTGTATTAGGAAATACACAAACAAATTGGCAACCCACAGGTGGATAACTAACAAGTACAAGGACACATTGGCTGCTGATGCACTTGTGATGTACTTGGGTGACATTTTGGATGCTTATGTATTGAAATCATATGGGTAGGTCTATATAGATTGCAGGTACATATGGATTGCTGCCATTACTTGGTACGTGTAGAAAGCATAATCAAATTCTGCCATTAGGTACATGTGGATTGCATTAGGTCAGAAATATTGGCATTGCATTAGGTGTACATAATACTTCCATTACATTTCATGGTAGGTACAAATTCATCCCACTCCCACTCATGGGTTTCCTATTGCACAAACACAGTGAGACACAAATACCTACAACTATCACCAACACAAGCATGCATTTCTTAAGCACTTCATTGTTCTTCTCAATGGCTTCATTATTCTTCCTCAAAGCCTCATTCATCCTAGACAGCTTGTCTATATTCTTCATCAGCTTTTCCTTATCCATTTCTGCAACTTCAACCAACCTCTTCAAATCTTCATCCCTCTTCTGCATCTGGCCAATTTTGTTGAGCAAATGTCTACCATAGACTAGTCCTCTAGGGCATGTTTCAGGATCAACCCACTTGAAAAATTTGCAACCCATTGGCTCCTACATAAAAACCAAAAAATGCTACAAATTAGGGCTTACAAATCATGACCAACACTCCTAGGAACAATCTATTTTACTTACTTGGTAGTTCATACACCCCTGGAATCTCCTTCCTGGGTTGGCATATGAATTTGAAGTCCTCACAGGGGCTCTTAGCCCACAACCACAGTCCGCCTCAACCCAGTTCTGGGTTGGGTACGAGTTGGAGCTGTTGTGGCAACTGTTAGCTTCCATGGCTGCTTGAGAGAGAGAGAGAGAGAGAGAGAGAGAGAGAGAGAGAGAGAGGGAGGGAGATCGAGATCGATCCTAGCAGTAATGGTGGAGAAGATATATACAGATCGTATGCATATATAGCCATGTTAAAGGGCAATTTCGTCTTCAATTTTTTTTATTTTTTCAAATTCAAATGGATCTTTAACAGAAGGAGTGAAGATGGCTAACGGTAATAGATGAGGGGTGTTTGTGGACGTTTTTAAAGGTTAGGGGGTATTTTAGAAAAAATGGAAAAGATGAGGGGGTGTCCGTGGAATTTAACCAAAAAATAACCTCCAATAGGTATGTGAGAGCATCTTCGATGGGAGCCTTCAAATCCAACGTGGTAGAGTAATTGTCAATTTTGAAGCTAACACAAGCTCCAACCCATTTGCCATTTGAAATGCCAAATCCTATGTGGATCCTACGTAGATTTGGCATAACCTAACAGTAGGGTAAGCGCGCAAGTGAGGTGGTCCCAATAGTTCCTGACTATTAAAATCGAACTTGAGACCTTCGTCTCAAGCCAAGATGGGTGCCTAATGCCTATATCTCGGTAGTGCGAGCATTGAGTTAGTAACACAGACTGGAGATGATCACGGATTATGACTTGATATATTGATGGGTTCTTGGATATCACAGTCCAATCAACTTAGCCCAGCCTAGAAGTTGGGTTAACTTCCGCAATTAGTTGCCTCAAATGTACATGCTAACTAGCTGAGTAAATGTGGTTGCGCTGCCTTTGGTTATTTATTTTGGGTGCATGTTTGTGCTCTCAAATGCTTATAATGAATTGATTACAAAGGTTTTTTTTTTCTAATTATTTTTAACTATACAAAATATATTGAGATCCGCTTAGAGCCCCTTTCAAAAAGTTTGCTTTATTTTGAAGAATCAAAATCAAATATGAAGACACCCTAAAATCCTTCATTTCGTTTTTATACTTTAAAATGCATTTAACTATAAATATTATATTTGAATTTTATAAAAGTTAATACCATTTTGTGATACCTTACCACTTATCAATATATTTTGGTAATATTTAGAACTCGAAAACTTAAATATTAGAGGGAAAATTGAGTTTGGGAGATAATTAAGTGAAAATTTGAAAGTAATTATAGGAATGAAGAACTGCGAGTATAGTGTGTGAATAGTGACATTCTTCAATTGTAATTTTTGAATTAAAATAAATTATTGTGATTCTTCAAAATGAAGAATTGGGTTGGATATGCTCTAAGGTTGAGTTTTCATTTTGATATTTTCGGTATTTTCGATGGTATTTTCTCACAAATTATTTCTCTCATACAAAGTCACTCATGTCATAAAAATATCATTTATGTAACAAAACAAGATTCACTTTTAAATACAATATTTTTAGCGAAATGTCAGCTCAAGTTAGTATATGGAGGTGTTTGAGAGGCTAATTTTCAGCTTTTCATTTTTAACTTTTTAATCTTTTGGATTATGGTTATAATGTATTTTGAATCTGGTAGAGTGTTTCAGAGAAATGTGCAGAATAAATTTTCAACACAGGTAATGTTTGAGACTTGAGAGATATGTATAGAATACATTATGTGTATGTCTTTTTGTTAACAAAACTGTTAAAAGTAAAAAAAATGAGAAGTTGAAAAACTCCTTTCACCCTACTTTTGACTTCTCCTCTTTAATGTAAAAAAACTAAACACATTTTCACAAAATATATTTTGTAATTTCCAGCCAAACATAAAAAACAAAAAATATAAAAATGAAAAGTTGGAAAATGAGAATACGAAACGAGTTCTATATATCTACCACCATTATTGCTGCCTAGCCATTCCATGAGGATAAAGATATGGGTACCGAACAAAGGGTACCGAAAATGAACCGATCGCACACGGAGACCCACTTTTGGGTCCCACACGAGTGATCCGAACCGTTCATTGTTCTTAGAACATTTTTCCTTTTTTGGTTGGAACGGTGGGACTTTGGTTGGAGCACTTCCAACTATCCGATTGAGCTGAAATTTGGTGGGGCCCCTCGGAAAAATGCTCTAAGAACAATTAACGGTTCGGATCACTCGTGTGGGACCCAAAAGTGGGTCCCCGAACGCGATCGGTACATTTTCTGTCCCTCCCCTTCTGTACCCGTATCACTGTCCATTCCATGAATTATGGGGCAAAAGTCTTGAAAGTAGGAAAATTGAAACTGTATCCGCGCATGCAGACAAATCTATCTGATTGCTGCAGCTGGCTCTCTCTCTCCACTGAGCACACGTCACTCTGTTTTTTCACCATAAATGTAGAGCATTGGAAACCCTAAACCCATATCTCAAACCCACTTTACCATTCTACCTAAAAGAGCCCTGCCCCTCTCAGGTATCTTTTGTTCTTGGCTAGTCTGTGAGAATGGCTGTGTTGAGCTCAGTTGTGCTTGTTTCCTGCTTTCTGTTTGTTGGTTCTGCTTTTGGAGCAACTTTTCTGGAAGGTAAAACCCAGATCCAACCTTTATTTTGTTCTACTTGGCGTGTAGAGTTTGATCTATAGTACTTGGCATTTGCTCTTCCTCAGCAGTTTGCTCTCTTTTGTAATGTGGAATATTCTTGGGGTTATCCCGGGAGAAAAACTTGGTGTGTAGAGCGTATTTAAAATCTAGACCGTCTAAAACACTTTTGGATGGCTGAGATTCGCGCTCAGACACCACGCCATCCCTACTACCCAATACGCACCCAAATTCCTCTCTTATGGCAGTGTTCTTGGGTTATTTCGAAAAAGGAAATGCAATAGAATTAACTAATTATTTATGGAGAGTGGGGTTTGGGAGGGAAAAATGTTAAAACATTTGATATCATGCTCCTAGAAGTTTGTTTTGCTAGAATAATCTGCGATATTATATTTTACCTTATGGAATATTTATAGGTTAAAATAATTAAATTCTTAGTTTTGTAATTCAGAGGTAACGGATTTGCTGTTCCACGTACTGAAAGTGTTGGCTTTCCTGGTAGTATAGTTTCTTTTTAGTAAGAAATGTATCCCTTAAAATAACTCCAAGGGGTTTGGCCGAGGGGGCTCGAGACCCTTGGGCACCTTGTTCGTTTAATAATTTTAGTTTAGTTTAGTTTTGGAAAAAGGTATAATGAGTGGAGAGAGATAGAAAGAGAAATAAGTGTAATGATTACAAAACAAAACTAAAACTATGAAACGAACAAGGCCTAAATAGTTTGCTCCCATGAGATCACAAGTTTGAATCCCACGAAGACCAAAACATTCTAAACCTTGGGCCGCTGGACGTTCACCTCGTGGTTATTTCCAGGGCCCCGGAATTAGTTGAGGGTGCGTGCAAGCTGACCGGGACCTCCGCTTATAAAAAGAATTGTATTGGTGGATATGATTATTTATAGGTTTATCTGTCGGATTGTGTTGATCAATGTTTTCATTCTGTCTCTGTCACATATATATAAACAATCTGAGACCAAATTGTTGTTTATGTTTTAATCAAGTTTGTAGCTCCCCATGGTGTACTCTCCTTAATTTCCCCCTCTCCTCCTTTACTCAGGACTCCTCCCAAATGGCAATTTCGAAGAGGCACCCAACAAATCAGACCTCATCAAGAAAACGGTAATCAAAGGGAAACACTCACTACCCAAATGGGAAATCAATGGCTTAGTCGAGTACATCTCCGGTGGGCCCCAACCCGGCGGGATGTACTTCAACGTTGCGCACGGGGTCCATGCCGTGAGGCTGGGAAATGATGCCTCTATATCTCAGACAATCCCAGTGAAAAAGGGATCTCTTTATGCATTAACATTTGGTGCATCAAGGACTTGTGCCCAGGATGAGGTGTTGAGGGTCTCAGTGCTCCCCCAGACGGGAGATCTTCCCCTGCAGACACTGTACAGCAGTAATGGTGGGGATACTTATGCTTGGGGATTCAGGGCTATTTCTGATGTTGCTAAGGTGAGTTTCCACAACCCTGGGGCTCAAGAGGATCCTAGTTGTGGACCCCTCTTGGATGCTGTTGCCATCAAAGAGCTTTTCCCTCCAAGGCCAACAAGAGGTATGTGAATATATATGTATTGATATCGATATTTCTCTCTGGTTATGCTTGTTCACATATGCATTTTGGATGATTTGTTGCCTGGGTCTCCGTATTCGAGATGGGGGCACAACGGGCTTTCATTCTCTGGGACTACGGGTTTCATTCCGAGCTCAACAACAAGATCTGAAACATTCGCACTGAAAAAAATAAATCAAGTTGACTGGATCTCATTTGCTTAACGAACAAACATGATTCTCTTCATTAAATGAACCGCAAATATTATTTAAAAAAATACACAGGAGAATAGTTTGATTTTTTCACTAAATACACATAAGAAAATGATTTCTGATTAACTTGATTTCTTATAGAGCTGTTGCACGCGTCAAGCTTAACAAAGTTAACGGTTCTTATCCGCATTTTTGAGCTCAAGACAAGCCCCGAATGGAGGGCACACAGGGCACAGCAGGGTCCCCTTTTTTGTATTTGGGTTCACTTTCAGTTTGTGCTTGTTTGGCTTCTTATGATGTTTTTTTTAGTGTAGGATTGTGTCATTTCTTGATCCTCATCCATTTGCTTTGTTGTTTTTGTTTCATGGTTTCCCATAAAGTAGCAGTTGATTTTGATATATGCTCAAAACTTGATACTCCTGTACGAGGATGTCACTTCTATCATAGAATTCATTCAGTTCTGTCATTTTAATTGTGGAAATCTTTGCACCAACAAAATACTTTGCGGAGAATTCTGGAGAGAACACCAATATAGAATGCATTTATGTTATAACTTAAAGGAAAAATGCCTCAGGCTTACATCATTAGTATTGTTGCTGCCACATTATTCTCCTCTTCAAATTCTCTTGTTGTATCTTTTTCCTTCTAAAATTATGGTCCATAAATCATGTGTTATTTTGGTTTGAACTTAAAGGTTCACAAGTAGCACTAATATATATTTCAAATTTTCATCCTGTTCAAAAAATTTGCAAAAATTCCTGCCTTTTGTTTTGGTTTTCCAAACTTTCAGACTTAATGTTCCTTTGTGCTATGGTACTTCTGGATTTGTAAACCCCGTTTTCTTCGTTTGTTTGATAGATCTACTTGCTCAATCTTCTGTGGCATTGGGTTGATCATCGCACACAAGTCAAATTCGAGTCTGCATTTTTGTAATCTTATAGATCCTTCTGCATTCTAAAACTATCGGTCCATTTCAGTTTGAGAATCTTGTCCTTGCAAAATCTAATGAAGTACACTTTCGGTTCTTGTTTCAATGATTCGTCTTGTTCTGCTCCTGAATCTCTCTTTGTACATCAATTTAGGATTCTCGTCTTAAAAATCTTACAAAGTTCAAGATTTTGATCCCTTTCTCTGATTTCTTGCAGCAAATTTGGTCAAGAATGGCAATTTCGAGGAGATCCCCCACATACTAATCAACTCTTCCAACGGCATCCTCCTCCCTCCCAGACAAGAAGACCTCACATCGCCACTCCCCGGCTGGATCATCGAATCCCTTAAAGCCGTAAAAATAATAGACTCAAAGCACTTCAACGTCCCTTCCGGCTTCGCTGCTATCGAATTGGTTGCGGGAAGAGAAAGCGCCGTTGCCCAAATCATCCGAACCATCCCAAACAAGTATTACAACCTGACTTTCTCCGTGGGAGACGCGAAGAACGGCTGCCACGGATCGATGATGGTCGAGGCATTTGCGGGCAAAGATACTTTGAAAGTGCCCTTCAAGTCCCAAGGGAAAGGCAGGTTCAAGAGTGCTAGCTTGAAGTTCAGAGCAATTTCAGCTAGGACAAGGCTTACTTTCTTCAGTTCATTTTACCACACTAGGGTTGACGACTTTGGGTCTCTTTGTGGCCCTGTCCTTGATCAAGTTATGGTTGTTTCAATTGCTAGGGCTTGATCTTTTCCATCGCTCAAGTTATTGCAATGGGAGTTTGTTTGGGTGTTTTTTTTTTTTGGTTCTCCTTTTTTTTTTGGTTTGTTGAGAATTGTGGGGACAAATGTTGTGTGCGTGTATGACTGTTCGATCTCTCTGGATAATGCACGAGATATATTCTCTATCTAAAAACAATACGCCAAGAAAATTAAGGAAACGACTAGTCCCCCGTTTTAGCAACCCCATTTTGCGTTCATTTCAATGATCGGATTTGTTCATATTACAAAGCTTGTTGCGTACTACGGCCACGCATAGAATCAAGTGAATCCGAACTTTTATTTGAGTGTAGTGCTTAACAAGATCTGCAATGTGAGTGAAACCGAATTTTATTCGAGTGTAGTGCTCAACAAGATCTGCAATGTGAGTGAAACCGAACTTTAAATTTAACGCGATACAGGGTTGGACACTCAAACGGCAGACAAGCCGTGTCCAAAATTAAAGGTGTACCTTTCCTAAAAAGTTGGATCCTCCCATGTGTTCTTGTTTGGAATTTAGTAATCCAACGGGTGTCAAGATTCAAGTCTTTTACCATCTTATGGTGCATATTCAGTATCTACCACTTGCTACCAAATGCTGCTTACAGTAAATCATCGTTGGATCGTTCATTATCTTCAAAGATTTGTACTTGGATAAAAGTTTTTTTTTTTTTTTTTTTTCCATTCCAATGCTGCGATCTAAACTCGTATTAAAATTGATTGTCTTGAATATGTTTGGACTAATTTACAAGTTGAAGCCAAGCATTTTGAAAATCCAACCATATTTTTTTTTCCTGGGTAAAAGAAAGTACTACATTTGTTGCGCTTCTCACTCTTCAATTTTTTTTTTGAACTTGCAAACGACATCCAACGTTTTAGTCTATTATATCATCGATCTTACATAGACGTCGCATGTCGTCTCAAAAGTGCAACCTAGTTCATTGTCCAATCTATGCCGCCTCTTTTTGATAATTTTGTTCGCGTATAAAATAACCGCATTAAGGTTTATATTCTTCAATTTTTTCCCTAACAACATATACTTCAACAGATCTACACAAAATAGTAGTCTAATTATATCAAATCCCATTTAAATAAGATTATTTCAGGCAGCCACTGATGTTCATGTACTCGTCCAAATTTCTCTTCCCGGGCAAAACTGACATCCTAACGCCATCGGTCTTTTTTCATTGCTGTTATTATGGAAAAGGAAAAGCTTGGTTTTTCTCAAATTAAAAGTGCAACAAAGAGAGCTTTATGGTTCTGTTAAAAAAAAAGAGAGAGAGAGCTTTATGGTCAGTTGTTGATGCATTGGTGGACTCCACCACAAAATCAAAATGAGTGTGGTTGGAATTTGAAAAAAAAAAAGGAGAGAATTTTAACTCGACTTTGGAACGATTAAGTATATATAAAATGAAACGACTCACTCAGATTTACCCTGTCAGTGTCATAGGAGGCTGCCCCAAAATCTATTCTTAATTAACCCCAAGGTGTTAACATAACGGCCCGATTGGATGCCGGATTAGTTTTAGGGGTATTATATATGGAGGGGGTATAAGATAGTATGATGTAATATATATATAGAGAGTGGCCCCACAGTGATGTAACATTTATGGAGGGGGATTAAATAGTACTTGGTTTAGATGATTTTGTAATAAGGGGGATTAAATTTGGGTGGATGATGTAAAAAGCTGTCAAAAGACTTTTTTGCCCATGTGTGAATATTCGTATTAGTTATGTGTTTTTTTAATTAGATAAATCTAGTAATTAATTAATTTATTATTGAAACTCAATAACTAATTAAGCTATAAGATATAATTGTAATTAATTTTTATATTAATTGTTTTATTATAAAAATTAATTTAGATGTTTACTTTTTATTATAAAAATTATTGAATCGGATCATCTTTTAGGAGTTTCCAAAAAGTATGTCAAAAAACTAACGAGATTTTTTGGTAAAGAATGGTGGCGTTGACAATTGAAGGAACAAAAAATGTGGCGGTGCTATTTTTTTTTTTTTTAAGTTGTGAGATTAAGCAGTGGATCCCTTGTTTTCAATCCAGTTTCTAATTATTAAAATAACCCTCCTAATTTTTTAGTACATTTTCAAATAATAAAAAAGAAAACACAGCACATGTCAATGTCTTTGGAGGGGTATTGGGAGGGGGTATTAAAAGGGGTACAATGGTCATTTTTCAGAGGGTATTAGGGGGTCATGAATATGGACACCCCCTTGGGTGTCCATAAATAACATCCCTGCAGGGGTGATATTTAGTCCGAGTGATAAATAACACCCCTGCACTTATTTTTGACAAATCATTCCATAGCCGTGGGCCTGGACATAAATAAGATCCCCCATATTTATGCCCCCACTAAGACCCCATCCATAAATAATAGTCTTGTCTTCGGACTTAGGGGGACTTAGAGCATCACTAGTGGTATACTCAAACACAAAAATACTCAAAGATGAGTATTTTGATACACAAAAGAGGCTCACAATGGTATTTGGATAAATACTCAAAGTTAACAACATTTATTACAAATACTCAACTTTTGGCATTTAGATATTCAAAACTACCAATCTTTCTCAATAACCAAACTTCAATAACCAAATTTTGGGGACCACACCCTATCAAAAGTAACAACATTCTCTCTCTATTTTTCAAATACTTAATTCAAAACTTAATTTTTTTGCACTTTCTCTCAAAAATTGAAATTATCAATTTGTAATCTTTACCAAAATATGTTCAAGATTGATCTCATTTTAAACATATTGTGAATATCTTTTAAATGGTACTAATATTATAAAAATATATATGTACAAATTTAAAGTTGTGCCCATTTTATGAATAAAAATATAGTGAATAGTACTTTTTTTTATTATGGACACAAATGAACCATTGTAGAAGGGTAGATACTTAAACTTATAAACCCATTAAATGAATACTCAAAATGTGATGTGACAATATTTGAGTATCCATATTTAAGTATATCACTAGTGATGCTCTTAGGGGTTATTGTCAGCAATCTCTTGAAATCACTAGGGTTTATGACCGATTGTTACCTCTGGGGCTCCAGAAGTAGTCGAATTAGTCGAGGTGCGAGCAAACTGACCCAGACATCATGTTATATAAAAAAAAAAGGGGGAAAAAAAAAAACCTTTCCCCAATTGACCTAAAAAAAAATACTCCTGCTACTAGTGAAAAAAAGAAAAAAGTAAGGCACACGTGCCTGTGGGAGCGTGGGCCCCTTTTAAGCATAACCGTTGCTTGTTCCGCTACCCGCCATAAACTAGATTAAGAAAGGCAAGTCCAAGCAAAAACCACGAACCTCATCGACCCATGCCCTCAAACTCCAAATTCCATTCCTACTCTCTCTCTCTCTCTCTCTCTCTCTCTCTCTAAATTTAGCAGCCATGGCGTTTCTGGCTTCAATCTCATCTACCCCTCTCTCCTTCTTCTCCATAGGTAACCCTTCCCCTACAACTAGTACAAGAAGAAGAACAGCAACTCACAAACGACGATTGTCTCAAACTCCTCCACTTGCTGCTTTGAGCTCTGAATCATCATCATCCCCACCAAAGCCCTTTGTGGAATCATCATCCAATAAAATCTCAGAAGTAAACGGAATCCACTATGCACTAGCCAACCCAAATGGCAACAGCCATTTTGTTCGCTTCGTTAAGTCCACTGAGTCCTCCATTGAAAGGGTAAGTTTCCTTCACTCAATTGAGTCCTCCCTATAGCTTCTTTAGCTGGCCTCTGATGTTGATTCACGGAGTTGTGTGAAGTTATATCCCCATTGTTGTCAAGGGTTTTAGCCGACAGCAGTACGTACGTTCCTGGGATCGAAATTAAGGCTAAGTTTCCACTATGTTATTTTCGGTATTTTTAGCCATATTGTCGGTATTCTCTCACAAGTCATTCTCCTCACATACATCAACTGATTTGATATTTAACGAAACGACATATACTGTTGACTGCGGTAAGTGTAGACTTGGTCTAAATATCTGAAAAATGCTGCAAGAATTTCAAAGGACGAAAATTGTGTTGTCTAGGTGTTCTAGTGGTTCCAAACTTGCACCTCCAACAAATTCCTTGAAACAGGGAAGAAATCAACAAGATTGAAGTTCAAAAGAGACTTAAGAAATCCGATTTTTAGAGTTAGGCTGAGAAACAGACCAAAGTTGAAGAGTCACCAAGTATTTGTTCTTGGGGCCATAGCAACCATATGATCTTAACTCTTCAATCCTCCTTTATCCTGCCAATAGCAGTTCTTAATGGCTTGTTAGAAAGATGGATGTGAGTCTCGCAGTACTATGACAACTCATGACCTTCGGTACCAAAGAAACTCATTAAACCTTAGTCATTAGGATTGTGGTTTGGCTACATGGATATGTTTCTTATAGTTGATCATGTTAAAAAACATGTCCAAACCTAAGAAATAATGAATTTACAAAAACAAATAAACAAAGGCCTTCAAGTGGCATAGTAGTCCAAACTTACTTACCAGCCCTTTTCATATATCTGGGATGCTTCTGCGCCAGAATTTGATTCCTGCATCAGATTTGCATTTCTGTAATTAGTTTTACCTTCAACGCTAAGCTTAGCTTCATATCCAAAATGCCATGATTACTTGACAGATTTTGTGTATTTTATTATTCTGCATGCATACCAATGTGTTCCATGATGCACACAGTATTTGTATACATTCACTATTTAATCAACCTTCTGTTTACGGTAATAATGCTGTGGTGAATTTGTTCGGCATTCATGAGACGTTTATATTACAGTCTGATTGATTGTAACATTTCTGGCTTTCTCTTAATTGAGCAGGTAATATTTGACTTCCGCTTTTTGGCACTATTCGCTGTCGCAGGTTCATTGGCTGGTTCTTTGCTGTGTTTTCTGAATGTAACGTCTCCCTAACCTAAACAAGTCTTTCAACTATTCCTAATTTTCTTGTGTTTGATTTTCGTATACCTATGAAGTTTTTCTTTTATATTTTTCTGTTTCTCTTGTTTGTTTTAATCTTTGGCAAACGTGCGTACATTTGAACATTTAAAAAAAATTATAACTTGGAGGAAGGATAGCTTCCTCCTTAATGGTGGAGCAAAATGGAGGTTATCAGGGCTTCTCTTTGATTCTTATGATCATAACTTGGTTTTGTCTCATGGGAATCTGACAGATGGTTTAGGGTATACATGGATGCCCGTATCATAGAACAGGTTGTAGGTTTGACGCGGGCTCCTAGTTGTGATACATCTTCCGAGATGGAGCTATCTTTGTGTCAATATGGAGCTATCTTAGTGGAGGATGAGCCATGACAAATCTCGTTGCTTTAGCCTCCATACCACATGCTTCCTATGGTCCAGAGGGAGGTACCTAAGCCTTGCTCCTGGCCTAGGGGGTTGTCCGAGTGGTATTTGATAGTTTGTTTTCAGTTGTTGAGATAGAAACAAGCTCGCTGTTTCACGATATGAGAGAGCTCAATTGGGTACGAACCACTGGAGCGGCCTCGGTTGCTAGAGTTCCACTCAGATTCTGACTTCCTTAACCAGACATCAGAGGAAGATCATGATCTCTATCCGGTGGTATCTTGTGGCGGAGGACTTCTGGATACAAACAATTTCATTGTGCTCTTTTCTACATTTTTAATGGTATTAAAAAGATATCTGGAGGTTCCATATTCTTTGTCGTCAGCGGTGTAGTGTTTTTTTTTTTTTTTTTTGCCATGGGCGTGTTAAAAATAACCACTAGAGGCACATCCTTTTATTGTGACACATTCTGGTACTGCAACAAGTTGAATGGTAACGGAGGTTTCAGTCTTGATCAAGTTGAAAATCCTTCTCCAAGTTAAGCTCCAATTCACACATTCCCGGTTCCTGGTTTCCAGTTCAAGAAGAGTGCTTTGCATTTGAGAAGGTTTAACAGATTGTGGGTAGTATAATCTTACATTGGTTTCTGAGCCACTACCATGTGAATTCTTATTCTGACATAATGACGCCTAGTAAGAAAAATAGTGATCGTTCTCTTGAATTTAGCTGTGTGGTTATGACTGTGTCTTTTATTCGGGGTTGATTTTGTTCAAACTGATTGCTTCTCTTTCTGTAGGGCTGTGTCTACATAGTTGATGCGTACAAAGTTTACTGGTCAAGCTGCGTCAAAGGGATACACACAGGAAAGATGGTACTACTGTTAGTCGAAGCTATAGGTGAGATTATGAATTGCTTTTATGAGAAACTCAATTTAGTCATAAATATTCCCATTAATGCCAAGTGCATGTTTTACAAGTTACCAGAGTCATTGCATAACCACAATTCTTAACATGGAGAATTTCAAATCACACCTATTATGTAATCACTTTAAATCCATTGTGATAGCTGCCAAATCAAATGTCCTAATTTCAGTAAAACTGTCAAATCCAAATTAGAGATACCCTTGTTAAAAAATTTGCCAAATCCTTTTATTTTAAATCCATAGCTTTCCATACAGAACTTATTGTATGAGTTACTCTTTAGACTGCATTTGGATCTCATAAGGAGTGTCTGGATTCAATCACAACGAGAGTGAGGAGGCTATTGCTTTGCTATAACTTGTTTCTTTTATATTCACTTGAATACCGTGTCTTCCTTTGAAGAATTTAGACAGTCAAATTTACCAAAAAGGGAAGCTATGCGGGGGGCACTCCCACCAATGGATATATAGGCCCCTTATGTGCGATCATCTTCCGTTAATGGATGCAGCGTAACAAACAATACACAGGCAACAGAGTGCACATTGACATAGATCAAAAAGGGCGTTTTAAACTCGGAATACATATCAAGCAAATGTGTTCTACCATGTCTATCAACCTTTCATGGATTATTCTCTACCTAATCTAGTGTAACCTTCCTCAATACTTCCGTGAACTCTCTCACTTGGTGTGACACATGATAACTCCTTTTCTGGTCAGTCAGTTTTCAGTAATATTTTGAATTCTGGCTTATTGCAGATGTGTATCTTGCTGGGACTGTCATGTTAATATTTGGTATGGGCTTGTACGGTTTGTTTATCAGTAATGTATCTCCTGATGTCCCTCCAACTGTTGATCGTGCTCTCAAGGGATCTTCCTTATTTGGGATGTTTGCTTTGAAGGTAGTAATCTCCTTTTCGACTGGTTAAATTTCTTTTTGTCTTGGTCTCTGCAGTTCTGTGCATCGTTGATTAACAGGAGATAGTATCTTGCTTTATTTCCTTTTTATTGAATTCTGTTTCACTTATCAACAAGAACAAGGCATTTGAAAAATGAGAGGATAAAATTGGAGATTTCAGGATTACAACTCGATTGTCATGTATCTAATTTTGATATTAAGCACCTCACGAATAGATAAAGTTCGAAGAGATTTCATTTCTTTCGAGTTAATGATCTCGGATGATTACATGCGATATTTATACAGCTCACAATAACCATTTGTAGAGCACTGTAAAGTTTATCATACCACCTAATATAAGTATATAACCATCTAAAGCTAACTATGACTCTTATCAGCCTCCCTCAAGGAAATGATGGAAGAATGGCGGCGTAGTAAAGATATCAGCTAATTGATCAGTGGTAGAGATATGCTTCACAATAAAATCTTTAGATAGAACTTTCTTTCAGATGAAATGGTAATCAACCTCGATATATTTCTTTCTTGAGCGGAGAAGTGAAGTCGAAGCAAGAGAGAGAGCAGAAACATTATCACACCACAAAACAGGTGTAGAATGGAGGCAAAAAGACAGATCACAAAAGAAGCATTCTGATCCAATTTAACTCAGCAGCAGCTTGAGCTTTGGCACGATATTCCGCCTCAATTGAGTATCTAGCCTGTGGGGGTCTCTTCGCCGGAGTGAACTCTTTGGACCTCTTGGAGAGAGAAGGGCAGTGCACGCCTGAGCCGCTGCTACTCACCGGAGATGATAACCTGCACACGTAGACAACCACGTCAGTGCCTAGCCCGGACGGTGGTGGTCCGGGAAGGCACTCCGATGATCAAGTCAGTCACCGGAGGGGAGAAATGCACCAGAAATCTCAGAGAGAGAAGTAAAGAGGTAGAGTTATGAGGGTATTGAATGAGGAGAGAGGAATACCCATGGTGGTAGTTGTGGCTGGGTATTTATAGGCTGAGGGGCGTGCGTCCCACGCGCTCGGCGCCCCTCACGCGCCTGTCATTCACGCTCGGAATGACAGGTGACATGACCTTCACCCCAGCCCCAGACGCCATGTCTGGGCTGACGTCACGGCACGTGGGTTCGAGTAGTCAAATCAGCTCGAGACATTCCCCATCACCCACGTGCTTCTGCAGGCGGCGGTGGCAGAGTAGGTGACTGCCGCATTTAATGCCTCATCATGGGCTGTGTGGCGTGCCCGACACACTTCCACCAAACCGGATGTGCCCGAGCCCCCACGTTACCGAGGTCAACAGACTCGGCAGGCGTGCGGCCCAGCCCCCTGGGCGCTCGGCGCGTCGCTCGGCGGAGCTCCCGAGGGTTGTCTGGGAACCAAGCTGCGAGTACCATGCTCTCGGCACCGAGCCGTTCGGTAGTCTCCGTTCAAACCTATATTCGTCCAAGACCCTGTGTCCGCATCGTCCGCCGTGGGCACCGTTCGTTCGGCATCGTCCAGGCGGTTCGATCTGCATTCGGTTTTGCAGATTCTGAGGTAATGATCTTTTTGGCTCTTCGTGATGTGGAGGGGGATGCCTCTGCTGACCCCTGTGAGCCCGGCCGCTACAATAGCCCCATCAACTACCGCACACCGACGGAAGGGTGCGGGAGTTGATATAATTCGGATCAAGCGGTCGGAGAAATGGGCTCGGCGCTCGTGTTTCACGCGATCGGCATGGAACACTGCGGTCAGGCTGGCGACGGTCCGAGTCCCTCCGCGCATGCGCTCGGAGGGAGGCTGGTGCTCGGAACGTCACATCGATCTGGGAAGCGAAGGGACGTCTGACACATTTGGTGCAGAAACCCGTACGCGTGATGACGTTGATGCCACGTGCCGTCGCGCGGTTGGTCCATGCGCCGCCGTTTGGTTTTCGCGCCCAAACGGCTCGAATCGGACGGGGCACGCGTCGCAATCTGAAGGGGGGTGACCCTCCATCTCCCGGACCGGTGTCCCTATAAATACACGGACAGGGGGAGAGAGGGTCACTGTTACTCTCTCTCTCTAGCTCCAAACCCTTGCGCCGCCACCGTCCGCCGTGCTCAACCGCTCCTTCCTCGCGGAGATCTCACTTTCAGGCCAAGATTCTTCCACCAAATCCAAGGTATTGTGTTCTTCCCTTGTTTCTATACGTTTTGTGGAGCTTTTTGTGCATTTTGGTTGCATTTTTGAGTGTTTCACTTTTTCGCTTTTTCTGCCTCTGTTTTTGTTTGAGTTTTCCGGCAGTTTGTGCGGCGGAGCACGGCTGCCGGATTCTGGGCTTGAAGAACACTCAACGTGTTCTTCCGAGCGTCCCCTCATCGAGCGAACCGCTTTTCGCCGAGGGCGGAGGATATACCCGAGCGTGATTTCTCTTTAGGTATTGCCGAGAGCTCATAGGTAGTAGGGCTCTCGGACAATCAACGACGTGCGGGGAGCTCGGCAGGGGCCGACGCTCAACCCTTTGTATTTTTCTGAAATCACACCTGTGCATATCGCTGATGGTTGTTTCACCCGTGCACTGTAGGTCTTTCTTGGATGAGCTCAGACTCCTCGGACTCATCTTCCGACGACGTCCTTGCCGAATCCCAGTTCAGCGATTTCATCCAAAGCGTCCTCTTCAGAGAGCAATTGAGAAGTCTCGGGAGAGGCTATAGGAGCCAAGCACAGTTCAGCTCTCCACCACCCGAAGCCATACCCCTAGACATAGCCCCGCTTCAGGCCATAACCCCCGAGCGCTGGATGGAGATGGAAATGGAAACCAGGCGCGCCGAGAGCGGCGCTCAGGCTTCTTCGTCCGGGCAGAGCCCTCCTCCGAACCCTGTCCCCGAGACGGCCGTGC
Source organism: Vaccinium vitis-idaea (assembly GCA_963854785.1). Taxonomy (NCBI): domain Eukaryota; kingdom Viridiplantae; phylum Streptophyta; class Magnoliopsida; order Ericales; family Ericaceae; genus Vaccinium; species Vaccinium vitis-idaea. The sequence goes on from OY978226.1 coordinate 17,445,685, forward strand.
CGACCGATGTCCCTTCATCCCCCACCATTGACCCTACCGAGCTCCCGGACCTCTCCGGGGATTGGGCTTCGGACCCCGAAGTGATTGAGATCGACAGGGAAACCGCGGGGTTCGACGAGCCCGAGCCTGTCGAGGTTCTTGAGGTGGATGAGCTTTTAGCCCAGTCTCCACAATCCGAGGGGCACGCTCCCCGCAACGAGGGTGAAGACGAAGGCTCCTCGCACCACGGTGCCGAGAACGAAGAGCAGGAGCAAGCCCCCGAAGATGAAGACGAGGCCGACGTTGAGGGGGGCGTCGAGTATGGGCACGGCTGGGAAACGATCCCGCCGCCGAACTCGAAGCACGGGAAGTGCAAGTACGTCGACACGTACTTCGACGGTTCTGCGGACAAGCTTGCCGCGTTCCGAAGGGACTACAACATCCCTGCTGACGTGGAAATCACAAGGCCCGTCGACAACAAAATCCACTACGCGAAAGGGCAGGTGACTGTGCCCTTGATGGCCATCACCGAGGGTGGCCTGACTTTCCCCATGCCCAAGCTCCTTCGGCAGTTCTTGGACGTGTACGAGCTCGCCCCCCACCAGCTGGTCACCAACGTGTACTGCATCATCTGCTCGGTGGTGAGGCTGTCCGAGCGTCACAACATTCCCTTCCGCCTGTCCGACCTCATGGCAGTCTACACCTGCGCTCGGAGTAAGAGCTACGGCCGCTACTACTTTTCGAGGCGCCCCGAGTACCCCCACCTCATCGGCAAACTCTCGGACTCGGAGAGGCATGCCTGTGAGTTGGTCATAGTTAAGGGGAACTACGAGAAAGCCCCGGGCGAGCAGTCCAGGTGGTCCGTACCCTGGCAGCGAGGGCGCCCTAGTAAGCCGAGAGCTCATCCTTGCATTTTCATCTTTTATTTCTGTCATTTAGTGAAATTTACTGACCTGCACTTGTTTCTGTGTTTTTTTTTTTTTTTTTTGTTAGCGTGCAGGAAGGTGACAAAGAAGCTCGCCGAAGACGCGGACGACGACGTCATCGACCAGATCTTCGCCATTCCTAACCGTACTGCCCCCGAAGTCCTCGGCTACGTGCCAGCATACAAGGGCTTCCTGAAGAGGGGGAAGAGCCCCGTGAAGAGGACAGGCGAGCGCCGAAGACGACTCTTCGATACCGATATCGAGCGCTCTGACCTCTTTGGTCGGGAACGCTTGCCGAGGAGCACTCACCACCCGCCCCAGGCTCTCCTTACAGGCAGCGGCTCCGAAGCTGACATGGCTGGATCCTCAGCTTTGAGGGAGGCCCAAAGGAAGGAGAGGGCCGAGAGGAAGAGGAAGGACGCCGAGAAGGCGGCGGGCTCTCAGCATGGTAACCCCACCGAGGGGGAGGCCCCTCCGAAGAGGACCCGGACGGCCGAGGCTCCGGAGGGGTCCAAGGCACCTCTTCCACCGACACCTCCTCCTAAAACCGTGCCGACCGAGGTTCAGCCGAGGAAGGTAGCTCCCAAGGACAAGCAGGTGGTCTCCCCGCCACCTGGGGAAGCGCCCTCCCCGACCGAGAAGGATGAGCCGTGGGTGCCGGTCATCCGGACCTCGAGCGGCGAGCCGGTCAAAAGGAGCGCCAGCGTTCGGGAGAGCCGCAAGACGGCGATGACCCTGCTTAAAGCCCTCGCTCTGCCGAGGGATATGAAGGCCATCCCCAGAAATACGGCCGACAACTACGCCGAGCTCTGCACCAGCATTGTGAGGGTAAGGCCTCTCCTTTACATTTCGTATTCTGTGTAAGTCTTTACGTTCGGTTGATTACTAATTGTTGCCGAAAATTTATTCTTTTACAGGCTGGCCAGTCGGCTTTGGCTCTCGGCGACAAGGTGTATAACCTTGGCGTTGAGAAGTCCGAGGTTGAGAAAAAGCTCGAAGCGGAGCAGAAGGCTCGGGCTGATCTGAAGAAGAGCGCCGAGGCCCTTGCTGCCGATGGCCAAGAGCTGGAGAGGCAGCTGGCGGAGGCCCGCCATCTTCAGAAGGAGGCCGAAGAGAGGGCCATGACGGCCGAGAGCAAGATTACGGCTGCCGAGGAGAGGGCCGCTCGAGCCGAAAGGGATCTTCAGCACGCCCAAGCCGACCACGATGAGATGTTGGCTGTTGCTGACAAAAATGGCTATGGGAGGGGGGCGGAGGAGACGCTGCGCAAATTTGCCAAAGAGGCGAACGACAACGAGGAGAAAGCCTTCCGGAAGGGGTATCTCCTTGGTCGTGCCGGCTGCTGGGCCGAAGCCTTTGCTCAGGCCTATGACATCATCTCCGTGCCGGTGGATTCTGCTCTTCGGTCATCCATCCCTCCCGTCCCCGAGACCGTGGTCCCGGAGATGCCCTTCGATGATGACGAGGAGGACATCCCTGAGGGTGGGGACGTCACCAACACGGAGGCCACCGAGGGGAACGGTGCCGACGCCAGTGCTACAAGCCAGGACCAGATCCTCGATGCCACCGACCCTGGGGCCGCCGTTACGGGGGCCTAACCAGCTGCTTGTTTTTCCTCTTTCTTTTTGTTTTTGAAGTTTATGTACTCGGGGCTGAGCCCCCTCAATTTTTGTAATGAATGAGAAGATATCTTTTCTTTCCTTCCTCGTCTATGTTTGCATCTGAATGTATGAATTTTTTATGCCTGAATTTCCTTCCAAGTTATGCTCCTCGTCCATAACGAACCGTAATCATCAAAACTGGTAATAAATGATAGCCCCTGCTTCGGCGGGGGGTCAATGTAATAACGGCGCCCTGCCGAAGCAAGTGAGTTCATAATTTTACGCAAATGTTTGGATAAGAATGCGCCGAGCGAAACAATGGCCCCCGGCTAGTTCGCCAGGTAGGTCCTGGGACCAGGGGCATCTCCCCGAACGCTGGTACGTATTAGCGCCCGCTCTATCAGACACGATCGTGTGTTCAGCCGAACGCTAACGTATCGTTTCGGCCGAGTAGAGACTTTTGCTCAATCGAACATAGGCGACCGTAGGAAAGTAAAAATCAAGAAATGATGGCACGCAGCCGAAGCAAATACAATAGCATTGTAGAGATTCTCTATTTCGCGCCGAGCGATAATCACATACAATAGCCCGCGACTAGTGTGATAAGGCGGTCCTGAGACCTTGGGCATATCCCCGAGCGCTTGTACATATCAGCGCCGTTCTATCCGTCACAATCAGACGTTCCACCGAACGATCTAATGATTGTCTTAGCGAACAGAAATTTTTGTTCGACCGAACATAAGTGATCCAGAGGCGGCCCCGTTGCCGAGGGCGATTACTTTATAAATAATGAGAACCGAAGGGTAACAAAGAAAGGATCTTATCATTAACATTTCGCCCCTCAGGCATTACAAAAGGCTACCGAGGGCACCAGAGTAAAAAAATGATAAACACAAGATCCTAACCATAGAATTTTCTTAACTTTGATGCATTCCATGGGTTGCTCACGGCCGTGCCGTCCATTTCAGCAAGCTTGTAGGCCCCATAACCAGCTTTGGCCAGGATTCGGTAGGGACCCTCCCAATTGGGCATGAACTTCTTTTTGTTTTTCTTTTGCACGACCGCTCGGAGGACGAGATCATCAACATTGAAGGGGCGGAGGCGAACGTGCTTGTTATAACCCCGAGCCACCTCCTGCTGGTAGGCGGCGTACTTGATGTGAGCTTCATCACGGAGATCCTCAATTTGATCAAGCTCGGAGGCCAGGTGCTCGTCGTTCGTGGCTGGATGGAACGCTTCGGTTCGGGCGGAGGGAACAACAGCTGCAAGTGGAAGGACGGCCTCCATCCCGTATGCCATTGAGAACGGCGTTCGGCCAGTTCCTCGCCGGGGGGTCGTTCGGTAACCCCAGAGGACCTTGGGGAGTTCCTCTACCCACTTCCCGCGCTTGTTAGTCAGCCGACGCTTGAGGCCGGCCGAGATCGACTTGTTGGATGCCTCGGCTTGGCCATTTCCCTGAGGGTAAGCCACGGTTGAATTAAAAACTCGGATATTCTTTCTCTTGCACAGTGTTTTAACGGCCTCGGCGACGAACTGAGTGCCGTTGTTGGAGATGATAGCATAGGGTACGCCGAACCGAGAGATGATGTTCTTCCAAATGAACTGCTCGACCTCGGAGGCCGTGATGTGGATCAGCGGTTCGGCCTCCACCCACTTAGTAAAGTAGTCCGTGGCCGTGATTAGGTGCCGAAACCCGCCGGGGGCCGTAGGAAGAACTCCGACAATATCAAGCCCCCACTGGGCGAACGGCCATGGGCTTGTGACGGGCTGCAGGGACAGGGTGGGCTGGTGAAGGATGGGGGAGTGTCTTTGGCATGCCTCACACTTTTTGACGTAATCCTCAGCGCTCTTCTTCATTTTCGGCCACCAGTAGCCCTGGGTGACAGCCCGCTCGGAGAGAGAGCGACTTCCCGAGTGGCTACCGCAGCTTCCTTCATGGAGCTCACGGAGGACGTGAGGTACCTCGGCGCTGTGCAGCACGCGGAGGTCCGGACCGACGTAGGTGCGGCGGTATAGCTGTCCAGTCGGGGAGAGGAAGTAGGACGCGGACTGGCAGCGGATTCGGTGTGCTTCTTTCTTATCTGAAGGGAGGGCCTGGTCTCGGAGGTAGGAGATCAGGGGATCCATCCAGCTCGAGCCAGAGGCAGCGATTGTCATAACGTCTTCGGCGCCCGGCTCGAAGCTTGGGAGCGCGATTTCTCCGAGCGTGATCGTCCGCGTGCCTCCGAGCTCGTTACAGGCCGATCCAAGAGCAGCAAGGGCGTCGGCATGAGCGTTTTTGGCTCGGCCGATGTGGGAAAAGTGGACGGTCTTGAAGCCTTTTTGCAGCTCCAGGACATGGCTGAGGTATTTCAGCATCCGAGCATCCCCAGAGCCATAATCGCTATTCAGCTGGTTCACGACCAGCATGGAATCCCTATAAACCTGCAGTTCATCCACCCCGAGAGCAAGAGCAAGGCGGAGTCCAGCAATTAAGGCCTCGTATTCGGCCTCGTTGTTTGTGGCTGGGAAACCGATGCTCATTGCACACTCGTGGATGGTCCCTTCAGGAGAAATAAGCACAATACCAGCCCCCGCCCCTCGGCTGTTTGACGCACCGTCAACGTGCATCCGCCAGGACTCGCCCGTATAAATTGTAGCCGTGCGGGGAGGGGAGCGCTTGAGGACGAACCCAGATTGCTCGGGGGCGGTGGTGCTTTCGGCCCCCTCGGCACCCCCGTCTCCGGTTATCACTTCCTTCTGGAAATCAATTTCCAGCTTTGGTGTGAGCTCGGCGACGAAGTCGGCCAATGCCTGACCCTTAATCGCCGTCCGGGGCTCGTACCGGATGTCGAAGTTGGCCAATTCCAAGGACCACTTACAGATCCGATCCGAGAGATCTGCCTTGCGCATGACGGTTTTCAGAGGGTACGCTGTGATTACCACGATCGTGTGGCTCTGGAAATAGGGTAGGAGTTTCCTCTTCGCCGTAACCAGCGAAAGTGCCAACTTCTCAATTGGCAAGTATCTGGTTTCGGCTGGGAGCATTGTTTTGCTCGAGTAATAGATCGGGAACTGCTCCAAACCTTCTTGCCGAACCAGTGCCGAGCTTACAGCATGTTCGGACACTGCCAGGTAAAGGTAGAGATCTTCGTCTTCCCTCGGCATGACTAGCAGGGGTGCTCGGGACATGTAGTCTTTAAGCCCGGCGAACGCAGCGTCGCACTCGGGATTCCAGACAAAGGCTCTCTTACTGGTTTTGATGGATTGGAAGAAGGGTCGGCAGGCATCGGACGACCTGCTTATAAATCGGTTGAGGGCAGCAGCCATCCCTGTCAACCGCTGAACCTCCTTGATTGTTGACGGCGCTCGGAGCTTCTGTATTGCTTCAAGCTGGTTGGGGTCGGCCTCGATCCCTCGGCGGGTGACGAGGTACCCCAAGAATTTCCCGGAACCGACCCCGAACGCACACTTTTCTGCGTTAAGCTTCAAACTGTGCTTCCTGAGTATAGAGAAGACCCTTCCGAGGTGGGAGAGATGGTCTTCCGCGAATTTGCTTTTGATCACCATATCGTCAATGTAAGCTTCCATAATGTCGCCGAGCTCCCTAGCGAACATCTTGGAAACCATTCTTTGGTAGGTGGCCCCAGCGTTTTTCAATCCGAACGGCATGACCCGGTAGCAATAGGTACCCCTCGGCGTGATGAATGCGGTTTTCTCGACGTCCATGCTGTGCATCGCAATCTGGTGGTACCCACGGTAGGCGTCCATAAAGCTGAGCCTAGCATGGCCAGCCGTGGCATCGACCAGCTGATCTATCCGAGGGAGGGGGAAGCAGTCCTTGGGGCATGCGTCATTGAGGTTAGTGTAATCTACACATACCCTCCACTTCCCGTTCTTCTTTTTGACTACCACGGTGTTTGCCAGCCACGTGGGGTACATCACCTCTCGGATCGCTTCCGCCTCGATCAGGCGGTCAACCTCTTCCAAGACGGCGTCGGAGTGGATGGCCGAGGACCGTCTCGGTTTCTGCACTACCGGCCTCCTAGCCGGATCAACATTGAGGGCGTGCGTGATGAAATCAGGGCTGACACCCGGCATTTCATAAGGAGTCCACGCAAAGACCTCGATGTTATCCTTGAGGAAGCATACCAAGTCGTTGCGCTCGGGATTAGAGAGATCCGAACCGAGCATGAAGTACCTGGTGCCTTCTTCGTTGATGGGCACCTTAATCAATTCTTCCACCGACTTGTCTTCAGCCTTTGAGCCAACGTCTTCGAGGACCGGGGTGCATTCGGGCGCCTCTATCCAGTGCACCTGCTTTGGCGGTCTGCCCTCCCTTCTGTCCTTCTGGCGGACGGCATTGACAAAGCACCTCTTGGAGGCCATCTGGTTGCCCCGGATGGTTTCCTGTTTCCCAGTCGTGCCAATGAACCGGACGCACTGGTGGAGGGTCGACGCGATAGCTCCCATTGCGTGGAGCCAGCCTCGTCCCAGAATGGCGTTGTATGGGCTCGGGGAGTCCACCACAGTGAACTCTATCTCCAAACGCATCGACCCCGCCCAGACCGGGAGGGTGATGCTGCCGAGCGGGTACACCGGGCACCCGGAGAACCCGACAAGGGGGGTGTCGGCAGGGGTAAGCTCATCACGCGTTCGTCCAATGGCTTTGTATGCCGAGTAGTAAAGGACGTCGGCGGAGCTCCCCTGGTCCACCAAGATCCGCCTGACCTCTACGTGGTCGATACTCACCTCGATCACTAGGGCGTCGTCATGCGGGAGTTGCAGCCCATCCAGATCCTGCTCGGAAAAGGAAATAGTGTACGGGTCAAAGGGCTCCAGATACTTCCGCTTTGGCGCTCTGCCGAGCGTCATTACTTGCATAGCAGCTTCCATCTTTTGCAGCTCTTCATGCATCGCCTCGGCTCGGGCCTTCCCAACCGGGCCGTGGATCGTAACGACCACCCCCGGGCGCACTCTGTCCCCTTGCGCCAGCTGCCCTTGCGGCTGAGGTACGATAGCCTGCTGGTTCGGCTGGGGGGCAGCCCCTCTGAGCACGGTCGGTGTGCGGCTGCGGTCTATCCAATCCTCCATGCGTCCCTCGGCGACCAATCGCTCGAGGTGCGCTTTAAACGGCCGGCAGCTAGTCGTGTAGTGGCCCACCTCATTGTGGTACGTGCACTTTCCTTTTTGGGTGGGATCTGACCCCATTTTCTCCTCCGGCCAGTAGAACCACCGTTTCCTGCCGATTTCCATCAGCAACCTGTAGATTGGCACGGTAAAGACTGTGGTCTCGGCGACATAATCGTTGTCATTTCGGGGGGGCTTGTCCCATCCCCCTCTGCCGTTGTTGCTCCCGCCGGCATCCCGGGGGCCCTTGCTCCCGTCTGCCCCGCCCTGATCGTTTCTCCCCTTCCTCAGGTTGTTAACTTGTTTCTTCGCCTCCTTCGGCATGCTCTTGCCGGAGGCTCCTTTTGACGCTCGGTCAAAGAGCAACTCTTCAAGCTCTCGGAAACGGTTCACCGTTTCCATCAGTTCCACCATGTTCTTTGGAGGTCGCACCATAAGTTCCCTGAAAAGGTCGGAGCGGTCATCGAGCCCATTTTTGAATGAAGTGGAAGCGATCCTTTGATCACAACCTTCCACGAGGCTGTACACCTCCCAGTATCGTGCAATGTACTCTTTCAGGGTCTCGTCCGAACCTCTCTTCATGTTGACAAGCGCGTCGAGCGTTTTTGGCTGTGTGTTGCTAGTCACAAACCGAGACGTGAACGCGCGCTCGAGCTCATCGAAGTCATTTATGGACCCCGGAGCGAGCTGGCTATACCAAAGGAGGGCCGTGGTCCCCAGGCTCATGGAGAACGTCCGGCACATGATGGAATCGCTATGGCCGTAGAGCTCGGAGACCAGGCGGTACTGCTGGACGTGCGTAATCGCGTCCGTCTTGGGCTCATATTTATCGAATTTGGGTATTTTGAACCCGCGCGGCGGCGCTGCCTCGGCTATTGTTCGTGAGAAAGGGGATTGTTTTGCTTTTTCTAACCTGGAGTCGGCAGGGTAAGGGCGGTTGAGGTCCACCGCTCGGTATTCCTCATGGGCGCGTTTTGCTGGCCCAGCGGCTCGGCGCTCCGTATCGTGCCCGTCTGCGTGCACATTGCTCCTCTCGGAGGACAGCCTTTTGTTGCGCCCCTCCCGGGCCCCTGCCAACTCTTCCCGGTGGCGACGGTCCCTGGTGTCGGGCTCGGCGTGGTAAACCTTAGTTTCGCCCGTCTGTGCGTTAACAAGGACGATGCTGCCACCGTCATTCCGCAGCGTGTATCTGTCCCCGGGCCTGAGACCGTTGTTTTCGTTCCGGCCATGACCTGCCGAGACTTCGACAGGGTCGGTGACCACGTTGCCTCGCGGGCAATTACCCCGAACATTGGGTGCCCCGCTTCCCACGCCATGCCTATCCACCGATCGGCTATGACGCCGGTCACAGTCCCGGCCCCCCGACTGGTTATCGTTACGGTTATCCCCCCGTTGTTCGTGTGATCGGTCCTGGCCGTTGTGGTTCTGAGGAGCGTCCGCCGGACCCTTTCCCTTATGTTGTTGATTTTCCACCTCCCGAGCGTATTCCACATCCCTTCGGACGTTTGGTGTCCGAGCGCTCGATGCCGTGGCACTATCCTCGGCGTGGTCAGTCCGCTGAGAATTCCAGCCGCGTGTATGCTGCTGGTGCGAACGCGCCGCATCCGACCGGATGACAAGTGCGCTGCCTCGGCGGTCTACCTCCACGACCTGTCCGAGACGTGAAAATACTGGGGCACGTCCCTCGTTGTCGGGCCTCGTGCTCGGCGGTGGCCTCCGAGTCCTCGTCCGCCCGCCAGACCTTGATCTTGTGGGCTGATGCCTGGCCTCCTTCATGGCCAGTACTTCTTTCCTCAATAGCGCTAGTTCGGCCTCTATAGTGAGAGGAGGGGGTGGGGGAAGAACTTCTGTGAGCGCTGGAGTCGTGAGGTTGTCGAGAGAGAGAACGTTTCCATCCATGCTGAAAAGAATGTTGCTGGCTCCGGCGTTGCTGGGGCCGGCGCCGTTAGTTGTCATGGTGACCGTTCCGTCTCTGTTGATGACGGGAGACAGGGTGAGGCCCAAGTCACTCCTGACCCGATGGTACCGGTGCCGGTCGGAGGAGCTGCGGAACTCTCCGGTGGGACCAAACGCGTCAAGGCCCAGAGTGAGGTCGGCCATTTGGAGCAATATTTGAAGAGGTTTTTAGGAGTTTCTTGGAGAAGGGGAAGATACACCACCAATGTGTTCAGAGAGGCTGGGAGGAGTGGCTTTTCTCTTGTCCCCAGCGGAGTCGCCAATTGTGGGGGTCTCTTCGCCGGAGTGAACTCTTTGGACCTCTTGGAGAGAGAAGGGCAGTGCACGCCTGAGCCGCTGCTACTCACCGGAGATGATAACCTGCACACGTAGACAACCACGTCAGTGCCTAGCCCGGACGGTGGTGGTCCGGGAAGGCACTCCGATGATCAAGTCAGTCACCGGAGGGGAGAAATGCACCAGAAATCTCAGAGAGAGAAGTAAAGAGGTAGAGTTATGAGGGTATTGAATGAGGAGAGAGGAATACCCATGGTGGTAGTTGTGGCTGGGTATTTATAGGCTGAGGGGCGTGCGTCCCACGCGCTCGGCGCCCCTCACGCGCCTGTCATTCACGCTCGGAATGACAGGTGACATGACCTTCACCCCAGCCCCAGACGCCATGTCTGGGCTGACGTCACGGCACGTGGGTTCGAGTAGTCAAATCAGCTCGAGACATTCCCCATCACCCACGTGCTTCTGCAGGCGGCGGTGGCAGAGTAGGTGACTGCCGCATTTAATGCCTCATCATGGGCTGTGTGGCGTGCCCGACACACTTCCACCAAACCGGATGTGCCCGAGCCCCCACGTTACCGAGGTCAACAGACTCGGCAGGCGTGCGGCCCAGCCCCCTGGGCGCTCGGCGCGTCGCTCGGCGGAGCTCCCGAGGGTTGTCTGGGAACCAAGCTGCGAGTACCATGCTCTCGGCACCGAGCCGTTCGGTAGTCTCCGTTCAAACCTATATTCGTCCAAGACCCTGTGTCCGCATCGTCCGCCGTGGGCACCGTTCGTTCGGCATCGTCCAGGCGGTTCGATCTGCATTCGGTTTTGCAGATTCTGAGGTAATGATCTTTTTGGCTCTTCGTGATGTGGAGGGGGATGCCTCTGCTGACCCCTGTGAGCCCGGCCGCTACATAGCCACTGTTGGTTGCTTCTTGTATGAGATTCAAACCTAAATAAACACGATAACCAAAGTAAAGACAGTGTGGTGAGGGGAAGACGACGAAAAAAATGCAAAGTAAAAGCACAAACCATTTGCGTGATTAAGTTGCATTACGACTTATGAGCATTTATTTAGACCCGGCCGGATGATCTTACTCCATCATTTAATTAAATAGCAATATTCTCATTTTTCTTAACTAACTGTAGGAAAGGCCTAAATGGATGAAAATCAGCTCCCTTGACGAACTGAAGACGAAAGTTGGTCATGTTATTGTTATGATTCTTTTGGTGAAGATGTTTGAGAGGAGCAAGATGGTGACTATAGCTACTGGCATGGATCTATTGAGCTATTCTGTTTGTATCTTCTTGTCTTCTGCTTCATTGTACGTACTTCACAATCTGCACAAGCCCGAGTAACTTTGCCTGAAAATACAAGTAGAGATCATCGTGTAAAATCTGAATCGTTTGCTGTCACCACAGAAATCTATATATAGTTTGCTTGTTATTTTTGTATAAATAGTCTTCCTATGAATCTTATTATTATTGTTGTTTTTGCTTATTATCAATGTTTAGGCCCTTTTGGGAGTCGTGTGAAAGTTATACTATAATTGAGAAAAGAGAGAGAGACGTGGGGTAGTTTGAGAGTTATTAAGTTTGAGTTATTTTAGGGTGTTGATAAAAAAATAAAAATAAAAAGTTATTTTAGGGTCATTCTATATATTCGAACTCGAATAAATTCTCTCCAACCCCAATTTTTCCCCACACTCTTTAAAAGATTAGTAATGTTATCCCGAAGTACCTCCATCTTCAAACTAGTCTTAAACTGTCTACTTTAACCCACAAACCTTCACCATCTATAGCCGTACGTGTGAGATTTGCTTAAGAGTTAAGAAATGTTTGTGAACCGTGCGAAAATTTTATTTTATCTACTCACGTCTTTATCAATTCAATCCATTTACTTTTTTTCCTATTAATATATTACTATTTTTTGTAACAATTTCCAGGTGTTAGTGAGAGAGTCAAGGTCGGAGAGAGAGAGAGAGAGAGAAAGAGAAAGTGGCAGCAGGGAAAAAATTAAAACTAGCTAGATTGCTCATGAAATAGTTCTTTTGCCGAAGTTCTGTCGTAGCAGAATTAGAGTACCGAAGTGAGACCATTCCGTGGTATTTACTGAGTTTTTTTTTTTTGGGTAAACCCCAATAATAATAGAAGCTAGGTATTTACTGAGTTAACAACGCTAAAAGTCATTCTCATTGATCCCTCGTTTTAAATTAGACTAATTTTTTTTTCCCTAAACGATAACAGATGATATTAATCTCAATCAAAATACATCAAGTAGAAGATTCGTCCATAGAAAGGGAGCCAAGCAAGCGCAACGGTGGAGAGCCCAATGACGGCATGTAAAAATCAGTGGTACGGAATTAGGGTTTTCTTTTTATTTATTTGAGTTTGTAGATAATACTTGATGTTATACTCAGCCTCGTTTATCATTTGTTTCGTAATATGATACTCCTAAAAGCAAACAAATAGAACACAAACCAATACTAATTAAGTTGTTTGCTTGCTTTCTTATTGTTGGGGTGATGATACTTTTTGCGAGGGTCCAGGAGGTGATAACATAAATAATTTGTTGGGTACTATTTGTTGCTAGAAACATTTGATTTTGATAATAACAAAATTGATTTCTTAAAATCATTGATAAATAAATGCTTCGGGACAAATTTCTGTTAGCCCACGTGTAATCTTTCACAGTGTCCTCTTTTGCAACCAATAATGCTAGAAGAAAACTCCCGAAAATACCCAGAATCTATGGAGGCCCACCATTGAGGGACCCATCAACCTCTCCTGTTCATCTCTTTTTCTCGAGCCACCACCCAGGCTTAACATCTCTCTCTCTCTCTCTCTCTCTCTCTCCTTGTGGCCAAACTTGCAAAACAGGGAAAGGAAATAACTCAACCAAAGGGTGATTTGGCTAAAAAGAAAAAACTAGTTTTTTCTTTTTTTTTTTGTTTTGTCTTTATTATTTATTTTTTTTGCATTTGTTAGTTTTGCGTCAATATTTTGTAGTTTCTGGATTTATCTCATCGAGACGAATCCAAAGATTATAAAATTATGGTAAAAAATAATAGTTTTTTTAATAAAGCCGAAAATAAACCAAAATAAACTACTGAGTAGTTTTTTGGATTATTTTTCGTCTTTATTCACAAAACTTTAAGTTTGGCTAATAATTTTATACTTTTTAGATTCCTCTCGTCGAGACAAGCCAAGAAACCACAAGAAATCGACCGAAAACTAACAAATGCAAAAAAAATTGAATAAAGACAACGAAAAAAACCAAAAAACTAATCATCTCGCCCAACTGGCAGTCACCACGTGGTACAATCCAAAGTAATCCACGAACGTAATCAATGCTCGGGCTCGGATAAAAGAAACACTACGGAAGGATCTTCTCCCTCTCGGAAGTGCCCAGCTCGGAGTTCGGATGGAGGAAGCGGCCCAATCAGGAACGGTCAACTCCTTTCTTGGGCTCTAACGTCTCGGAAGAAGTTGAGGGGCTATTGTAGTGGGCCGAAATCTTGCAGTTCGAATGGGGCTTGGTGGACGGGCCCAGAAGGGTCAAGGCCCAAGCAGATCACCTAGCCCAGCTAAAAAGCAAAACGCGATGGGTCGTCCGACACGGGCCCATCTGAGTAAGACCGGTGTCTCGTCCGGGATAAGATATGATATGGACGAGCCATCCGAGACGGATTGAATCTGAGATGGCTTGGAAGGAAGTCCGAGATATCGGTGACGTCCTTTATAACGTCACCTAGGGATGGCAATCTCGGCCGACCCACCCCTATCCAACCCGTCCCCTATCCATTCGGGGAGGGGATTCGGGGATTTTTTCGGGGATCGGGTAGGGGATGGGGATTATTTTAAAAAAAATTCGGGGATCGGGTAGGGGATGGTATTGTCAGTCCCCTACCCGATCCCCGCCCCTCCCCACATCCCCGTTCGTGTATATATATATATATATATACACGAGATCTTTCCAATCAGGTATACCTGATGGGCTTCCCATCAGGGACTCCTATTTCCGGATCAAATTTTCACGATCCGAACCGTCCAATGTGTTTAAAATGTGTTTTTAAGGGTCCCCGTGAAAAATCAGTGAAAAAAAATACCGGGAAGGGCTTGATCCGATCATTTTTCGATAAAAACTGTATATATGCGTTTTTATCGAAAAATGATCGGATCAAGCCCTTCCCGGTATTTTTTTTCACTGATTTTTCACGGGGAACCTTAAAAACACCTTTTAAACACATTGGACGGTTCGGATCGTGAAAATTTGATCGGGAAATAGGAGAATTGGGGGTCTCCCTGATGGGAAGCCCATCAGGGAGTCCTGATGGGAAGCCCATCAGGGAGTCCTGATGGGAAGCTCACTGTATATATATATATATATATATATATATATTATAAGTTTTTAAAATATATATTATTATAAATATATAATATATATTTATTATATATGTATATATATAATATATTTATTTATTATATTATAAGTTTTCAAAGGTGTAATGATGATGTTTGTGAGTTGAATTGTAATAATAAACGTGGGATGAGTTCTATGATTGTAATATCAATGTTAGTGAACTTATGAACTTACGTAAAATTTCTAATTAAAGTTTTTTTTTTTGAAATGTTTGTGTTCAGTTGTCGTTATGGTGATAAAATTAGTAAGAAACAAAAAAGATTTTGAGGCAGTTTTAATACGTATCATATATCACTTTCACTCATTTTCTAACATTTTTGGATCCCCGATTCCCCATGGGGATCCCCGTTCCCCGCATCGGGGCGGGGATGGAGGTTAAAATAAAATCCCCGGTGGGGATCGGGGAGGGGATGGGGATTGATATAGGTTCGGGGATCGGGGATGGAGGTAGTGGTATCCACCCCCTACCCTCCCCATTGCCATCCCTAACGTCACCCGAGGCGGTTAGCACTCATAACAAATTTGGGAAGGCACATGTGCATGTAACAGTTGTCCCTACGTCAGTGTGACGGTACCCGAGGCGGTTACGCTACGTGGCGGAGCTATATTGGAAGACGCTTGCATGCAAATCATGACAGATCTGACCCGTGACGCTCGGTGACGTCATCCGAGCCAGATTACGGAGATTTACCCCTGTACTTGGGGAGCCTATATAAACGAAGTGAAGGAGCCCTAAAAAGGTAGACAACACTCCCTCTCTCTACTTACACATTTCCTCTGGTACTTCCTTCTCCGATCACTTACTAGACCGTCGGAGTGCCTTTCCTGGCCACATTCAGGCCAGGTTGGGTGCTAACGGCGTGTGCTACGTGTGCAGGTGTATCTAGAGGTTCACTCGTTTCTCATTCGTTGCTCACTCGGGTCAAGAGACGTTCAAGAGGTCCATCCAGGAAATTCAGGAAACCACAATAATGGTGGTGGTGGTCGGGGCAGATCCAGGTGGTCTCGTAGCCTGAGCCGGAGCTAGTGCAGCAGTGGATGTCGGGTACCAAATTGAGGAGGCGGAGGAAGTGTGGTGTTCTTCGTAGTTACCAACAGCTCAAGAAGAAGAAAAAGATTACTTACCTTCTTGTTGAAGCAGGTCTGAAGGAGGAAGGGGTGGGATGGGTATGAAATACCACTTATGCCCTCCATTTTGATGGACTAGATGGATGGCGTTAGGGGTGGGGACCAACTTGACACACATTTTAAACTTTAGGGATAAAATTGGACAAATGTATAGATTGGGGACCAAATTGGCCACTCGCTAATACATTGGGAACCAAAAAGGTAAATAAGCCAGTCTAAAACATTTGGACCATTACATCTTTAATTATCAAAATGTTTTTTTTTTCTTTTCAATACAAATGAGAGAATGAGACAAGAGTCTTTGCCAAGACCCTACGTGTCGTCTACGCAAGAATATCTCCTTTTCTATACAAGAATATATTTCCTTTTCTTATAGAAGAAGATGACAGGCTCAAGATCTGACAACATTTGCTTCGTTGACTTATGCAATTCAATTAAGGCCTTTCGAGATTACATACTCTATTTGGAGATTTTCGCTCAACCTCAATATACTCCATTCATTAAACGTCAATATAATGCATTCATTAAAGATCACTTTTGCTGAGAGGGAATATCTTCCCACAATGGAAATGTTTCAACGTTCAAAAAGTTGTCAGCTATAAAAGAAAGAGCTTCTGCAAGTGAAAATGATCCGAAGCAATTTTAGAGCTATCAATACAAAGCAAATATTCACTTTTCACACTTCAATTTCATATCATCTATTTGATAGTTCGAGAGTAAAATTGTTGTACTCACTCTTAGAGCTAGCTTTTCACTTTACATATTTTCTCAGTGGGTGTACTGAGAATTTGCCTGCAAAAATTTCAATGGCTTTGGTGAGGTTTCTTTCCTTAAAAAATCCTAGCGGTTTGCTAGCTCCTCGGGAAAGCTAGTGTGGTTGTAATTTATTCGAAGAATAGTGGAAACTCAAGTTGAAGCTTGAGAAGTGGACTAAGCTATGTCTTGCCGAACCACTATACATCGCGTGTTTTGATGTCTTTTCCCTACTCTTTACTTTTCACATTCATTTTTGTTATTAATTCTTGCTTATTGTTCTACAATGTTGCTTAGTTATTAATTTTTAATTGCATATTATTGTTAACAACCCTATTCACCCACCCTCTGGGTTGCCTTTTGGGTAAAAAGTGCTATTGAGCCAAGGTTAAAGGTTCAACTCTCATGGGTAGCATGCTGCTTGCGGGTAGGTACTGAATGGGGGGATTGTTTGGTGGAGGCCAGGTGGGCCAAGTCCAGCATCCTACCAGGGCGGAAGCCAGGTAGGCCAACTCTCAGTTGACCCGTTGGTGCTTGGGTGTGATATGGAATAAGGAAATAAAGTTGTGCCTTCCTAACGTCTGCTGGTTTTGGTGAGATGGTAAGCGCTTGATCCTAAAAAGAAGGTGCAACTTAATCTTAAAGGGCAACGCAAAGCCCTGCACTTAGCGGTAGGCGGACATGAGGTACTTCGCAATGCTGCCATGCAGCACCGACGGGTGAAACTGTGAAAGCGGTAAGTCCTCAAATACTCTTGCCCCGCGCTAGCAGGGGGCGCTTGAGTACAAGTTTGATGCTGGCCCCCATAAAACCAACAATCTCTTCCCCAGCACCAGCCTGGGGACTCGAACCTGTAACCTCACTCTGATATCACTTGAGTTTCCACTATTCTTCGAATAGATTACAACCACTAGCTTTCCGAGGAGCTAGCGAACCGCTAGGATTTTTCCCAAAATCCTAAGAAAGAAACCTCAGCAAAATCACTGAAAATTGTATAGACAATTTCTCAGTACACCCACTGAGAAAAAAATGTAAAGCGAAGGCGCAACTTTATTTCCTTATTCCCTATCGCACCCAAGCGCCAATGGGTCAACTGAGACTTGGCCCACCTAGCCTCCGCCCCGACAAAATCCTGGACTTGGCCCACCTAGCCTCTACCCAACGGTATTTAATTTGCCAATTTAGTTTTTTACGAACTTAAGATAAATCTTAAAAAATATCAAAAAAGTAACCATGGCTTATTAAAATGACATCAACCAAAATTGATTGTTGACGGTTAGAGGGGTATTGTTTGAACAAAGCTATACTCTCTTTGGTTGAAGGCATGACTTGACCTTGTGAACATGCTATAATTAAGTAAATTAGCACCTATCGAAAAGTAAGGCCTCCCGAGAATAGTAAAGCTAAAAGGCTTTGATTTCGAGTGACATTCCAAGCATGTTCATATTTGGAGCCAAATCCTTTATATTCTTTCGGGTGGGCAAAAAAATGTTGGGTTGTTTGACTGCTAGATTTGAGGCTAGATATATCACGCCCCTTGATTTCATCTTCGGGGCCACACTTAATCAGGTGTTTGGCTACCATTTTCGTTCCCTTCTTTGTTTACTATTCGGACTACAAATGTGAAGCGCTCCCTCACCGTTGCACTTGGCAAATCCCAATTCGGAGGGTTTTGGGTCGAAAATACCCCTTGAAATCCCCCTTACCTTCTTGTTTTAGACTAGGTTTTGCCGTGTTTGTGTTGAATGAGAAAGAAAAGAGAGGAGGAGGAGGAGGGAAGTCACCCAAATTGCACTATGGTGACTCCATTCTTGCTCATCTCGACCTCGTTTTCCTCTATTTCACTCAGGTATGAACATATTCCATTGTTGTGTGTTGTAGGTTTTCGATCTCGTAGGTTTGTTAAAAACCCACTGGTTTGTGAGGTGTTTTTTTGAAATGATTTTTTCCCCTAAATATAATTGATTTTTGGCCTAAATCAATATGGTTTCTGTCTTAGTTCGATCTGGTTTTTGCCATAATTTCTTATGTTTCTGGGTTCAGATGTTGTCCTAATTCGGTGATTTTGCCCTATGTTTACCAAACCCCCGCATCTACAAAGGTCTTTATGTTTTGGAGCAAAGTCTCCTCCTTATCGTCGCTCCAAGCCCGGTAAAGACCCGTAAATTTCTAAAATAGAACATTTTGAGAATTAAAGTGGGGATTTGGTGTAGTTGCATTTAAGTGTTTAAATGTGAGTTTAATGTGAGACATTATTTGGTTTTGGGCTTGTTTGAATCATTTTGGTAGTTGAGGGGTGTGAGGTGCATTTGGCACTTATATAGTCAAATGGGAGAAAGAAAATTCATTTCTTTCCCTCCCCTTCACAACCGGCATTCTCTCTCTTCCCCTCTTGTTTTTTTTTTCTCCTCCTCTCTCCAATCAAGCACTTGCACTCTAAATCCACACAAA
Source organism: Vaccinium vitis-idaea (assembly GCA_963854785.1). Classification (NCBI taxonomy): domain Eukaryota; kingdom Viridiplantae; phylum Streptophyta; class Magnoliopsida; order Ericales; family Ericaceae; genus Vaccinium; species Vaccinium vitis-idaea. The sequence continues at coordinate 17,464,266 of OY978226.1, forward strand.
CCCAACATAGATCCATCATACCCACACCGTTTGAGCTCGAGATTCGTGTGCATCACTTAGGGGAAGCCATTTGCGGTGGGTTTCAGTTTGGAGAGGTTAGGGTTTTGATCGAGTCTTGATTGGAGCTCAAACCCATTGAGGTAGGAATTTCTTCTACACTATCTAGGTGTTTGTGGATGGTTGTAGCAATATTCATGTTTTGATCCTATCTCTTTTAAACTTGGATTGAAAATCTGTGAGTAAAAGGTTTATAGGTTTATCCTTGTTTTCCTTGAAATTGTTGATATCCATTAAAAACCTATCTCTCCCTAATTGTATATTGGTTATTGGTAGCATAAATGTTTGGTTTTGAACTTTATTTTGTTGAGTTTGGGTGAAACCCATTATAAATCTGCTGAAACTGTGCGTGTTCCTGCTCTCTGCTATTTTCATCCGAACGGGGTGCCCGATAGGGCTGTTCGTGTGGCCCGCCCGTCAGACAAACCCCAATCCGACTCGTCGGGAAAAACCGACCCGAGTTTAATCCGACTAGCTCTTCGGTCGGAGTCAGATCCAGATGTGAGAAATAATTTGTCATTGGGTCGGGTCTCGGATTGGGGTAATTTATTCCGGGTGAACCCGATCTGACCGATTGAGTATTGGTTGACATGCGACAGCTCATTTACTGGGGGTTCTAATCCTTCTAACTTCTAAGTTTTGTCCATTGGTGATGGTGATGTTTCCAACTAAAGAAGAAGGAAAAAAAAAAAGAGAACAAGTAGAAAAAAAAGAAAGAAATAGGGGGACAAAGTCAGAGGGAAGTGGGCACAAGGCTCAACAAAAGCAAGTCTACTTTTCTTCTTTTCTAGAGAGAGAAAAGTTACTGTACTTCTTCTCTCCTTCACTCCCTCAAGCCCTCAACTCTCTCCACCTATTTTCCGTTGAACATGAAAAACAAAAAAACAAAAAACAAGAACTCTCTCCGCCTCTGGATCTCGCTGTAGATGGCAATCGGTTGGCCAGCAAGATAGAATAAAACCCAAAGACATATATCTGCTTTTCTTCTATCATAGAGAGACGAGTTATTTGTTTGTTTTGATTGAAGAGATGGAGGACCTGATTGGGTTTAGGAAATTTCTGAAGCTTGATTTTGTTTCTGTGTACTTTTAGATCTCTTTCTCCCACCTACCTCCCACTGGGATTTGCATACCAAATCCGACCAACCCGACTAACATTCAGTCGGAGCCCGATAGATCTTTCGGTCGGAGCAAGGTCCAGTTTCCTAAATCCGATCACTGGTCGGGTCGGGTCAAATCCGACTCGAACCCGATAAATCCAACCGATGTGCAGCCCTAGTGCCCGATCGTCCAGATGGTTTTCACAGATTGTTTCCAGACCTTTGTTTTTTGATCAAGATCCTCCCTTGGCACCCTTTTAACTCCCGTTTGCATAGTTTCATCATAACATACATGATTTTAACTTGAGGACTTGTCAAAGCACTTTTAACTTGTATTATTAATCGTTATCGAAGTATGATGGGAATGATACTCTATGGACACTCATTTGACAAAGCATTTGTTTGAAGCATTTTGGTAGTTGGGGGGGGGGGGGGGGGGGGGGGGGGGGTGAGGTGTGTTTGGCACTATATAAGCAAGTGGGAGAGAGAAAAATTAATTTCTCTCCCTCCCCTACACAACCGACCTTCTCTCTCTCTCCCCCTCTTGATTTTTTTTCTCCTCCTCTACCCAAATCAAGTGCCTACACTTTAAATCCACACAAACCCACATAGATCCATCACACCCACACTGTTTGAGCTTGGGATTTGTGTGCATCTGCTTGGGAGAAGCCATTTTTGGTTGGTTTCAAGTTTGAAGAGGTTAGGGTTTTGATCAAGTTAATTGGAGCTCAAACCCATTAAGGTAGGGATTTCTTCTACTCTTCAAGTTTGGAGAGGTTAGGGCTTTGATCAAGTCTTAATTGGAGCTCAAACCCATTGAGGCGAATTCTTCTACTCTTGCTATGTATTTGTGGATGGTTGTAGCAATATTCATGTTTTGATCCTATCTCTTTTAAACTTGGATTGAAAATCTACGAGTTAAAGGTTTATAAGTTTATCCTTGTTTTCCTTGAAATTGTTGATACTCATTAAAAAAACCTCCCTCCCCCCCCCCCCCCCCCCCCCCCCTCTCTCTCTCTCTCTCTCCTACTTGTATCTTGGTTATTGGTAGCATAAATTTCTTATTTTGAACCTTATTTTGTTGAGTTTGGGTGAAACCCATCAGGAATCTGCTGAAACTGTGCATGTCCCTGCTCTCTACTTTTTTCCATCCGGACGGATTGCCTGACCGTCCACACGATTTTCACAGATTTTTTTTGGACCTTTGTTCCATTGGCACTCGTTTAACTCCCGTTTGCATAGTTTTGTCGTAACACACATGATTTCAACTTGAGGAGTTGTCAAAGCACTTTTTACTTGTATTATTAATCGTTATCGAAGTATGATGGGAATGATGCTTTATGGACACTCGTTTGACACGTAGTGACATTGTGCGATGGACAAACGAACAATATCGAAAATGGAATAAACGACACTTGGTAAATTGAGAAAAATGAAAAGTCAAATTAATAAGCATGTAGATATGTCACTATGACCACCAATTGATGTGTCGCTAGGAAGGGTTCCACGAAGCCCGTGAGATTCGGAATAAGTGTTCTAGGAGGCTCATAAGACTCATAAAAAGGGGTTCCACGAGGCTCATAAGACTCGGAAAAAGATTGCGGGTTTCTCTAACACCTACATGTTAATTCAATGAACAAAATGAATATGAAATGTGAAAGTAATGAGAATGGAATGTCATTAACATGTTGGACACCCATGGGACACGCGGACACTTGTAGGACACGTGGATACTTATGGGATACATTGGACTCCTATGGGATACTTTGTTTATATAAAAGAATATCTTGTTTCTAGATTATGATTATTGTGGTGTTGCTTCCGTTGTTGTTTTCTATACACCCTTGACATCCTAATGTTCATATCATTGCATATGCATTTAGAAAGTTAGAAGATTTTTCTACTGGGCTAGTGTAACTCAACCTTTCATTTTCTGGTACAAATCAAGGAGCATGAATTGAAGTGCTTGGAGTGTATGACTTAGTTGAAAGGCATACAAAGAAAAGTTATTTGTTCATCTCATGAAACTTTACTTTCGGTAGATGAAAATGTAACTTTATTTATTTCCTCTTATTTTGACTCAGATGATTGTAATAACTTAATACTTCATATCACTTATGGGACATTGGGTACATAGTATGGAACTTGTTTATGGAATATCCGGTGTGAACTTTGAAGATCAATGGATAGAATTATTATGCTTTTGTTTGAGAAAAATATCTTTTTTATTATTGTTGAAATTTGAGGACGTGACAACGTGGCATTCAAATGGTGTAAAAAACGGAAATATAAGACTTGTTTTTGTAATTGAAATATTGGATGAAATTGAAAATGAGTTAGTTTGGTTTTTAAAGGAAACAATTTATTAGTTATTCAACCACAAACCCACCATTCAATCACCTATACACCATTCCACCAATCATTCATCATTCAACCAAAAAAAAAAAAATCCTACTCTCCATTCAAATCAACCCTAAATTGTCATTTACTGTTAAAAAAATTGACTTTTTTTTTCCGGGAAATATTATTTTTTAATAGCTAATATAGTTTAAATGTATTTATTTTAATTATTATGTATTTATTTTAATTATAATGAATTTAATCTGTTTTGTCAATTAAATTAATAAATTGGGGGCAATTCAATCATTTGCACTCTTATCCTATCATATCCATCTTCCAAATTTCCATTCTCAAAAAATCATCTAAACACCTCATATACAAAATCCTCCGTTCTTTGAAGTAGGACCCACCCTAATTACAAATCTACCAAAAAAACAAATTCGCCATCCAAACGGGCCCTGTTAGTAGTAGTCAGTAAAAATTGAACCTAGCTACTTAAATATCATCAATTGAACTATCACTCCACTTGCAAGTCCTTTGAACTAGTACCATTTCAATGTACTTTCAGGAGCAACATCATGTGAAAATTGTTACGTAAATATGAAAATTTCAAAACATAAATTGTGATTGAAAGTGTACAAAAATATGACACAATCAAATTCTGAATACACTAAGGACTCGATTGGATGCGTGATTAGTTTTGGGTGGATAAAATAGTGAGGAGAGATAAAATAGTAGGGGTATTATTTATGGATGGTGGACCCACAGTTATGTGACCTTTATTGTAGCGATCCACCCCAGCGAACCTGCTAACCTTTAGTTTAACCAAGTTGCTCAACAGTTTAACCTCGAGTTATACAGTAACCTGGAACATTTCGTTATATACCATTTAATTCTTCCCAATATCACTGATGTGGGATTGCTCTGATGGGGTCTCACAATCTCCTCACCTTATGATTGGTCCTCGTTGCATTGGCCCAACAACCTTCCCCCGGTGGCCAGGGTGTAGCACTTAGTTCTGCATATCACTTTGTTCCAACTTCGAGATTCAAGGGGTGGCTCATGCATATTCTAGAGGTGGCCCCCACCATGTAGATCGGGGTTGTGCTCTGATACCGTCCATAACGACCCGCCCCAACTGACCTGCTAACCCCTAGCCTAACCACGTTGCTCAAAAGGTTACTCTTGAGTTATACAATAACCTGGGACGTTTTGTTATATACCATTTAATTTTTCCCAATCTCACTGATGTGGTGTTGCTATGATGGGGTCTCACATTTATGGAGGAAGATTAAATAATACAGCTTGGTTTGAAAATTTTGGGTAATAAGGAGGGATAAAATACTACTTTGTTTATTTTGTAGTTGAAATGGATGATAATGATAAATAGGAGGGTTTTGTGGTGGATTGACCCGAATTAGGGTGGAGTTAGCCATCTGGATAAAATGGAAGGGGTATTAAATAGTCTGGGTATAACGAATGGGCTCCTAAACCAAGCCATCCGCAAGGGCCCGTGATTAGTTAGTCCGGAATTCCTTATCTAGCTACTCAATCTAGCATCCAATCAGGCCCTAAGAGCATCTTGAGTCCTTACCTATTTTTATACCCCATGTTTGGATAAAAATTTGGGCCAAAAGCTTCATTTGGGTATGCCATCTCCCATGCTATATTACCATTTTTTCTACTTAAATCTAGTGTTTCTTCAAATATGAGACATTTGTAAATAATAAGAAAGGGAATTAAGAATGAATAAGAAAACGTGTATGGCATTGGAGATGATTTTTAAAGCATTTTACTCAAATTTTGGGTATGGGTGGAAAAATAGTGAGGATTGGAGATGCTCTAAGGCCCTTTCTAGCCTAAATGGAGATGCTCTTACGGATTTTTTTGGGGAAATGATTAAGTTGGATTATTCTTTGATTTTGCATTATTTTTTTCATGAATTATTAATTCGTTTGAACGAGATGAATATAAAAAGTAAAAAACTATTAACCATACAAAAAGTCTGTTTTGGATTATTTTTTTTAGTGAACTTAATTAAGATTTTGATCATAATTTTTACTTCTTAAATTCGTTTCATCGAGACGAATCAATAATTCACAAAAAAAATTGATTCATAAAAAAATAAAAAAAAGGTAGATTGTTTTGGGTCATTTTTTTAGTGAACTTACTTAGATTTTGATCATAATTTTTACTTCTTAAATTCGTTTCATCGAGACGAATCAATAATTCACAAAAAAAATTGATTCATAAAAAAATAAAAAAAAGGTAGATTGTTTTGGGTCATTTTTTTAGTGAACTTACTTAGATTTTGATCATAATTTTTACTTCTTAAATTCGTTTCATCGAGACGAATCAATAATTCACAAAAAAATGACACCAAACTAACTACATTCTTTTTTTAATATGGGTAAAAAATAACCAGGACTTAATTATTTTGCCAAAACACCCTAAGGTCCTCTCTGGGCTATTTTTTTTTTATGAATTTATTGACATGGTGTTTTCAATTATTTTCTCTTAATTTTTATTAAATTTAGTTTTAAGTACTCCATATTATTATTTTTTACAGGTTTGCTACAGACACTAACACTTACATTAACAATTGCACAAGCTCTATTACATTGGATATGTTATCTTTTTTGTAATTTTTTCAACTCGGATGGATTTTTTTTGGTGCTACAGATTACGAACAAATTGGTACGAAACCGGCAACGGAATGAAGAAATATTTCAAAGGTAGTGGTCCTCATTTGTATCTATAATAGTATAATTACCTAATAGTAATTCATTTTTTTTTGGCTCAGACCTTCTAGTTATTCATTTTTACAGCTGAGGCCCTATATGTTAATATTATCTTTTCTCCCTACTCGATTTTGAGAGAATTTTTTACGACAAATGTTTTGCATAGAAGTGCATGAATTTCCGTCTTTAGTAATTTTTCTTTAATATTTTAACATTTTTTTTTTACTTTTTAAATAGAGGTATGCAATATACATCCAAAAAACAAAAAATAACTAAAAAATAAAAAATTATAAATGACGAAAAAGCACAGATGAAAAAACAATGAAAAACTTTTGGAGTCAATTTTTCAAAAATGAGAACCACACTTCTACACTTTTTTTAACATCAAAACAAATTCATTCATATCAAGTCCGAAGGCAACACATTTGCTCAATATTGATAATTCGATGTCTAATAGTATGTTGTTTATGATGATTGATTGATAATGTCTAGCTTGGCTTTGTAAAATTCTATACTAGAGTTGTTATTGGGGGATGTTGGTGCACTAAAGTAAAGTGTAAGGATCTTGATATTTTTTGTAACTAAAAGGGAATATGATATTATGTTAAAAGAATTTTCTCTACTTTATTATTCTGATATTATTTGTATGATATAGGGCCACTGGTTTGAATAGGAAATTTGGTTTCGTGTGTTAGTTTCGTGGGTTTTAGTTCGTGGTCCCCCGGTGTTTCACTAATTCAGTTTTTGACTTTTTGGGTTTTACGATTTTTTATGTGTTGTATTGTGAGAGAATGATTTGTCTTGGAGATTGAAATAAATAGTTTTTTTGCTATTTTCTATGTGATGTATTGTGAGATAATGACATGTCTTGAGAAATGAAACAAGGTGACTCTCTGACATTTTGATTTAGTGGAATAAGGCGCAAGTGCCCATAATTCATCACTCTTTCCACCTAATAAAGAAGGGCAGTGAGAACTCAAAAGCTATTGTAAGAGCAATCTTCAATCAAGTTCTAAAACTCTATTTTAGAGACTGGATGTGACATATCGATTGGACATATTGTAATTGAACTATTCTTTTCTTAAACTTTTGTATTGTTTGGAAGGACCCATTGTCATTTTTAGATCTGGAGACTAAAATGGAGGTGCAGGTCTCTATATTTAGAGACACATAAGTAAATTTGGAGACCAAATCTCAAATGAAAGTGGGTCATTCCATAAAGTATAAAAAGTTGAAGAAAATAGGTTTTCAATTACAAAATCTTATTTTGATATGTCACATCCGACCTTTAAAATAGAGTCTTACAGCTTAGTAGTAGATATTCTAAAAAGGATAGAGGGAGATGCTGCGCAATATGCTGTGCGGCGACTTTTGGTGTTGCGCCGTCATCGTTCTGATGATCGGAGACGTCCATTGCACAGCTCATCGAGTACTACAATTTCATTGAAAATCAACTCAATCAGATATCGTTAAGCGCCTTATCGGAACACATATAACTTTGAAAAAAAAATTGAAACATATAACTTGAAAGACTAGATGAAAACCATTGAACCTATTTTTTTCAAGTTATTTTTGTAACAATTAGGGACTTAACAATAGCCGATCGAGTTAATTTTTGGCAGAGTTTTAGTACTGGATGAGCTCTATGTGGTGGAAGTTTCCGATTATTGAAACAATACGGTGCTAAAAGTCACTGCATAGCATACTGCGCAGCACCCTCTATCCAAAAAGTGAGGTGCAGTCACAATCACAGCCTTTATGTTGGGAAAAATCCAATTCCGCGTGTACAGTATATCGCACTCTTGCTCTTGGGCCTCTTTGGCGCCAATTTTCGTAGATTCAGTCGGTCATCTTCTCCCACTTTGTAAGCCCTAGGTCTTGCTGCATCTGTTGTGAACTGCAGAGTCAATTGGAGTGCATTGCCCTCAAATCTCTCTCTCTCTCTCTCTCTGTATATATATATATATATACATATATATTCACGAACTCAAATATCTCCGATGGACGAGCCTCGCCCTAAACGCCCCAAAATCACCAGGTTTTTTTTTTATTTTTTTTAAACGTTTATCGATCTTGATTTTGTACTAGTACCATTTTGTTCATGCTTTGAGAACCCTTTTCTCTTTGTATTGTCATAGATCTATAAACGATTGGATTTTTATTTTTTACATAATTTTTTTACTTTGGGTATGCCTGGATATTTCTTGATTGAGTGTATAGCCCTTGTCAGAGCGGAATGGAAGAAAAAGTTATTGTTGAACTATGGTTTTGAATATTGTACCGTACCGGTTGTAATTCCATTCTGGCTCAAATACGGGTGGGTTTCGGTCAATACCAGTACTGGATTTTCTTTAATTTTAATTTGAATGTATGTTTTAGTCTAAATTTTTCGATGTAAGAGAATAACACTTATGACGATTAAATCTGTAACGGTACCCGGTATCTGACCGGTCTCGGTATATATTAGTAGCAAAACCAGTACTCCAGCCCGTAAGGTATTCAGAGCGTTTGGGCTGTGTTTGGATCATGAATTTGAAGTGGATTTGTTAAGGGAAAATAAGTGTAAGGGATTCTAGTTACCTGTCAGTTTCCTTTTGTAATGAGGGAGAACTCCTCACATCTTCTCCTCATATTCCTACCGATGTTTAAATTACGGCCATTGTATTTTTTACTTAGGTTGTGTTTCGGTCTTGGATTTGCAAGGCATTTGTCAAAGGAAAAAAGGATGGGACTTTGGTTCCTTGTCTTTTTCCTATATTCTTTCTTTCTTTCCTTTTTTTTTCTTTTTCCAGAGCTTATAGAATTATTCCCTAACTGGAAATTGTAGTATAAGCTGAGATGGATGCGTGGCAGGACTAGAAGAGACATTATTAGAAATGCGTGGCAGGACTAGAAGAGACATTATTAGAAATGAAACCGTTTATGAGATGGCAGGTGTAACTCCTATAAAGGAGAAAATGAGAGAAAATAGATTAAGGTAGTTTGGATATATCTACTGTAGACCTGTAGATACAGTAGATAAGAGAGTTGATAGGATAGTTTAAGGTAGGAACGCTATGGGGAGGGGTACGCCCAAATTGACATTGGATGCTGTAGTGTGCAAGGATATGAGACTATTAAGTCTAAGTGAACAAATAGCCCTTGACAAAGCTCATTGGAATAAAGGATTCATGTAGCCGACCCCAATTGATTGGGACATAAGGTTCGGTTGGTTTGGTTTTGAAATTGACAAATTGTAGTATAAAGCACATTTGCGTTTGGTCGCATTGTTTTTACCCACTCAATATATGATACCAGTATCTGTTATGCTTGGGTGATTGGAATGTTCTTTGACTGCCATAGCAAATGAACCATAGATTTTTACCTCCTACTTAGCAAGTGATTTATGTAGCTGGTCTCTAATTGTTAATTCCATGTCTTGTTCGTAGAGGCGATGATGACTACATGCCGGGGAATATTGTTGAAATAGAACTTCATAACTTCATGACCTTCAATAAATTGACGTGCAAGCCGGGCCCGCGTCTAAATCTCGTAGTTGGACCGAATGGTTCAGGTAAAAGCTCTCTTGTATGTGCCATTGCGCTTGGACTTGGTGGTGAGCCTCAGGTTTGTATAAGACAATAAAATTTGCTCGGCTATGTACTTGTGTTGTTTTAAACTATGACAGAGGCTGTGTCTTGTTATTTGTGTCAGCTTCTTGGAAGAGCTTCAAGCGTTGGTGCATTTGTGAAACGTGGCGAAGAGTCTGGTTATATTAAGATTTCTTTGAGGGGGGAAACCAAGGAGGAGCACCTTGCCATTACACGCAGAATAGATACACGTAATAAATCTGAGTGGCTATTCAATGGTACGTTGCTAATTTTCGATTCCAGTTGAAAATAAACTTGTAAAATGTGCGTGAAGGGTCTTTTGAATCAACATTGGGTATTTCTTGGTCCAGTAAATAAATGTGGAACTAGGGATGGTTCTGCTCTTCATGTGTTGCAATGTCTAGATATAATGTACAATTTTTATCTAAGTAGTTTACTTAAAGTTTTAAGATGAATTTCCTATTGGTTTCCACCTCTTTTGGTGTAATTAGTGTCCACATAAGTGCTTGGGCATTTGTCTTCTTTTGTACGCATAGCTTGTCTCACAAACTTTATGGTATTCAGTTTTCTTGTTCTCTCTTCCTCCTTGGTAATGTATCTTCTTTTTGTTATCAAGCAAAATGTAAATAAAAATAGTACTGGTGTGGGTTGAAATAGTATATCTCCACTAAGTTAATTTGATGCATCTGAAGTTTTAGTTGATGCTTTTTTTTTTGCAATCTCTATCAACCCATGTATGATTTATCCTCCATCTTTGTTGTTTAGTGTGCTTGGCTTTATGATAAGCATCTTAGGAATTATAGCACGTGGTACTCTGTTTTCAGGAAAACTGGTGCCAAAAAAGGATGTCGTTGAAGTAATTCAAAGATTCAATATCCAAGTTAGCAATTTGACCCAAGTGAGTTCTTGGACTATTTATCTTCAATCCGGAATCGCTACTATATATGTTGCCACACATTTGGGACTTCTCTTCTTTGAGTAGACTTGTGATAAATGCATATCTGCATTACTTATCAATTGTTATCAATCCACATCTTTAATTGCTAATTAAAGAATCATTTAGGCTTGTGGCAGTGGTATTTTGTTGCTTTACAGCTTGAAAACATAATAAGTGAGAGTGTAATCTTCAGGGATCAGGATTCTGATTGTGTGATTAATTGAGAATATCCAGAGAATTAGTGGTTCAAAATACCAGACATTAACTATTTGAGGGCTTGTAGCGCTAAAACGAGCCAAACACACATGGAATGACAGGATTTTGGTGAATTTTTGTGTCCTTTTGATGAAAAGAAGAAATGAAATGAAATATGAAAACTTGGTGGGGAGAGTTTTCTGGATTTGTTGATCTGCACAACTTTCACATTTAAGCAGTACATCTGAAACAATCATCAATTTTCTCTTACCATAGGTATATTGGATATAAAATGATATGTTTGTGTAGCCTGTTGCCTACTGGATTACTCTTACTCCTGCCAGGACAGGGGTAGGGCTCTGAATTTAGGACCTTTTGGTTTGTAAAGCTGTAACCGAGCCCAAACTTAAGTTCATGTTGTTCAAATTGGATCACCACATTCTATTCCTTGCAAATCTAGAAATTCCAAGAGACTGTTTAGTCCCAAGATGTAAGATTATATGGTGTGATAGAATTTCAAGGATTGGTGCTTGAAGTGCTACATAGGCACGTTATTGGAATAAGGTAGTAAAGAGATGCGTTGCCCTCCCCATAAATATGGATAAAGTTGTGTACACACATCTCTCCCCAGATTCTGCCATAGCAGGAGCCTCATGCTCATGGTCGCCATTTTGCGACATCTTTTGTTTTTAGTTAAAAGCTACGCGCTTGTCGTGGGCAGGATCTTACTTGTTCAACTTACATAAGGGCGGACGAGGTAGTGACAACACGTTATTCCATGATCTCATTGCCCTATATTATTCCCTCTTCTTCTTGCCCTTTCTCTTCTCTTGTCTCACTTCTAAATCTAACTGTTAATGATTGTCCGTGTAGTGGCTAACAATCTTGAACGATTTGGCTTAGTTACCATCATTGAAATCCCATGGTATTTGTAAAAGAAGTGAAAATCTGTATACTTTGAAAAGAAGTTCACTTATCGAGAATTATGACTGGAGATTCCATGAATTTCACCCTGCGAAATATATTTGGGCGAACAAATAAGCCAATAGTTTGACTATGGTGTTCAGAATGTTTTAACTTGTTGTAAATATAAAATTCAATTATACAATACAAATTTGAAATTTGAATATCTTACATATTAATTCATAGCATATAGAGTTATGATTGTAAGTGTATCATTCACTTTGCCTTTCCATATTTTTCATTGGTCGTAGCTCATTCTTCTTATCCTTGCCCTTCTATTCCTGCATTTGTGGTATTTTATTGATATCTTTCGTCATAAAACTCCGAGGTGAACTCATTGCTGGGCACACCTCTGCGATTTATTGACTTAGGTGCTTCATGTTTTGACTCTTACTTTTTTCTTCTTTCTTTATTTTCTTCTTACATACATATTTAATTTGTCCGTTTTACTTGTTTCGGAGGGGGTTATAGTTTTTGCCACAAGACAGAGTTTGTGAGTTTGCTAAGTTAACGCCAGTTCAACTTCTAGAAGAGACGGAAAAGGCTGTGGGTGATCCCAGACTGCCAGTTCAGCACAGGGCGCTCGTTGACAAAAGTGGTGAATTGAAAAAGCTTGAAAGAGTGTGTCTCTAACATTTTCCTGAACATTGTTCTCTACTCATTGATCTATATGTCATCAGAAATAGGTTACTAACTCTTAAACCTGCTTATTGTGCTTAGAACATCCAACGAAACGGAGAATATTTGAATCAGCTGAAGTTACTTAATTCTGAGCAAGAAAGGGATGTTGAGCGTGTTCGCCAAAGAGAAGAACTACTAGAGAAGGTTTTTCTTGAGGTTTATTTGTCATGTATCATTCTTGCGGCAACAATGTACTTATATATTTATTTCCCATGCCATTTGTAGGTTGAGTCTATGAAGAAGAAATTGCCTTGGCTGAAATATGATAAGAAAAGAGCTGAATTTATGGAAGCTAAAGAGCAGGAGAATGATGCTAGGAAGAAGTTGGATGAAGCTGCTAAAACTTTGAAGGATGCTAGTGAACCCATTGAGTATGTTGACATATTTGAGTGTTAAAAAATTTAAATGCAATTCAGCTGGTTCTAATCAGCTCCTAAAGGGACCCAACGGTATTGGGCATATTCCCCTAGCTTAAAAGACTCAGTTTCGAGTCTCCTTGAATTGCCTTGAATTATATTTCGTTCCAATCAGCAGTTGGCTGGTGAGTCACTTTTGTCAATGGCTGTAAGTGGATATCACAACCCCGAGAGTTAGTTATTGAGCTGAAGGTTTCTTTACACTTATATACTGGCCATAAATGTGGTACCTGCCTACCCGGGCGATACAACAGTTACGACTTCGTTTCATCCCCTCCCTCACATCCAGTGTTGTTACTGAGTAGCACCTTCTGCTTCCAACACCTTATCCCTACATGGATATTTCGCGCGTAACATATGGGTGTTGACACCATGTTACACAGTCTCATATAGAACTCAATTCAAAATGCTAGCTATTGAGGTGACAGTCCCTTAATGCATAAATAGTGTGAACATAGAGTTTTAGTATCATTGTCATTGATCTTTTCAAATAAGTGTAGGTTAGTCCTTCTGTCTATTTAATTCTTACTCCAACAACTAGCTTTCGGGGTTGAGTTCTACCCAAGAAGGCGACGGATGCAAACCTTATCCCTACATGAGTATTTTGGGTGTGATACCATGTTACACAGTCTCGGATGGAACTCAATTCCAAAAATGCTATCTAGGTGATGGTCCCTTGATGCATATATAGGATGTAGAGTTTTAGTATCATTGTCGTTTATCTTTTCTAATAACCGTAGATTAGTCGTTTAGTCTGTTTGGTTCTCACTTCAATAAATAGCTCTCAGGTTGAGTTCTACCCAAGAACGTGTAATGCAGACAAGTAGCAAGGATGGGTAGAGTGCATGCATTCTAGATTGCACACAGCCCGAGTGAGCATGATGCACATAAGGGAGTAAAGTGAAGGTCCCACATTGCCCTAGATACCAAAGTAATTGGAAGTATAGTAGAGTGACGGCACTCCCATTTCAACATCTAGCTTTTGCGTTTGCATTCTATTCTACCCAAGACTGTGACATGCTATGCCACACATTACTTTCATACCCAGGCAATGTTGCACTTTCCTTCACAATCATAATACTATGTAGGCTAAGTACGATGATTGCGGAGTAAAGCGTTCCCTAGATGCAACAATCTCAGGAGTTGCTTGTGGGCAAGGCATTGCTGTTAGCTTTTCTGCTTGAGTGTCTATTCTGGTTCTTGTATGTTACCTTTTGTTTCCCCAATTTCTCAGTGCTGATGCAATGTGGTACTTCCCTTTAATATCATGATGTTATTTCGGATGAATAGAGCGATATTAGAGGTTCCCTCTCGAGTATTCTGCTCGACTATTCTTTCTAGTTCTTGTATATTATACTTTATTTCCCAAGTTCTTCAGTGCTGCTGTTTTAAGTTGTGACTTTAATATCTGTAAGGTAAATTGTTTGTAGGAAAGAAAAGACAGCGAAAGCAGCTGAGGATGCTAAATGCAAAAAAATAAGCACTATGTTGGATGCCAATGCCAAGAAACGTATGCAACTTGTTGAAAATGAAACTTTTTTGGTACGTGCCAATCATTGATATAGTTGGTAATTCATGTTTTGCTTTCTGATTGTTGATTTCATATGTATTCAGTTTCTTCGATTCTTATTTCTCGACTATAGGGCGGGCAAGTTCGCAGTAAATACAATGAAATAGAAGAGTTGAAGAGGCAGGAAGATTCTCGTCAACAAAGAATCATAAGAGCGAAGGAAGAGCTAATTTCTGCAGAAGTGGAGCTCGCAAATCTACCTCCATATGAGCCTCCTAAGAATGAACTTGTACGTTATACTTTCTTTCATGAATGTGCCATGTCCTTTGAAAACCGCTGACAGTATGCAGTTAGCATAAGTGTACTCACCCTAAAAGCTTGGATGTCATTTAAGTCGTCGTGCCAAATGCGATCAGAATGTAATTACCTTCACCGCATGTTACTTATGATTCTAAATGACGTATTGGACTGTGGTTTCTCAGCTATCGCCTGCAAAGCTTATTAATTTGGTTTCATGATAAAGCAACCATTCATGTTCTTTCTTGGAAACTTTGTCACCACATTAGAAAAAAAAACCAATTGGGGTGCCCGCTTATATTGTGAAACTATACCTTTCAAGCACGCGTGTGCAGATAAAAGTATGGCATAACGTCCCTTGGTTCTTGGTGGTATAGATGCCATTATTTTCAGTTTTAAAAAACTTTCTATGCGCACCCACTTTGTGCATATATTGTAGGGGCATTCAAGAAAACCGATATGACTGCTAAACCCATCCGATTTGGACCGAACCGTTCTATTCGGTCTGGTTTTGCGGTTCATTAGGCAGGTTATGGTTCTAAAAAAATAAGAACCGGTAATTTAGGTTCGGTTACTGGTTATCGATTCTAGAACTGCAGTTAGGACCGAGCCAGACGCTATAATATCATTTATATGTACTTTGATTTGGTATTTTCATTTTTTTCCCTATGAAGTTATTCTTTTGTGTCTTTTTAGAATATAAATTTATTTTGCTGGGAAGTCTTTAATAAGTTACTGTTATTATTGAACCAGTTAAGGATTATTCACTATTCATTATTCAGACTACCGAATAGTACACGATACAATATTTTCTTATTCCAAATTTCACGATTTCCTTTCACCCCACCAAAACACTAATTTCTATTCTATGCTTTCAAATTTTGCTTCATTTTCTATTCCATTACCCGTTGAGGATGTCTCTAGTTTCAAGTATTTTGTGGACCACATTTGGTTTCGAATCATAATAAAATTTCGATAATTAAATTTTGTTTTGTTATTGCTCTCTAAATAATCTTATGAGTTCATGTTTTGGGAAAAAAAGTGTTTGGATGTTAATAGTGTAGAACCGAAACCGAACCAAAACCGGGCTGGTCTTGCGGTTTGGATCTTGGCATATTCTACACATATATTGGTTAGGTTCTGCTTTTCTATTTTCTAGAACCGTTTGGAATGGTCCGGTTACTGAATTTCTAGAGAACCGCACCTATCTGGATCGTGTGCCCCCCGAATATATTGCCAAATGTTAGGTCTGTCTGTAGGCCTCCGCTACTTGTACCCCCGCCAATTTGGGATTATATGGGTGCTGTATTGCTATGCGTATCCCTGATGTGTCCTGGTGTGTTCTTCTTGTGTCCCCGCTTAAAGTGAAAAAAATTAATTGGACATGCCATGTGCCGTGTCCGCCTTATGGGCACTTCGGGGACAAATGCGGCATGCCCTAGTTTTGGGAAGAAATTTGGAGCCCAAGACAAGCTGGTGTCCTCAGTGCCATCCCTTGTTGAGTTAATGCATGTTGGAGATCGGAGAAAAGGTTGTACGATAAGAAAAAGTGAAATCATGAGCTTTGAGCCTCAGACTTGTCTTTATTATTGATTCAATTCCCCAAAAGGGCTTACACCAAACAAAACCACTTCCACTCCAACCCAATCTTTAAGTCCCAATCAATTGGGGTCAGTAACATGACTCCATTTTCTCCATTGAGTTCTGTCGAGGGTTTCATGTTCCATGATATCCACGAACCCAAGTCTTTTCGTACTATCATATCTAAAAATTCAATTTTGGTCTACCCCTCCCCGATAGCTTATCATTGTTACATTTGGCTATTTGAGTATTCTATATTAGTTCTGTAATATGGTGTTTTAAGGTCAGGTGTTCGACAATTGTTGGCTTGTCTTCATGAATTATGTATATTTGGCAGGAAAAATTGGGTGCTCAAATTTTTGAGCTGGAAGAGATTGCGAGGGAGAAAAGACACCAAAAGGCAGAAAAGGAAAGGCTTCTATCTCATAATAATGGAATCTTAAGACAGTGCGTTGACAGGTGAAAGTTCATTCTTAAGCCAATGATTTTGTTAAGTTACCTTCCTGGCAGTAATATTATCTTACCGGGTCAATATTATACAACCTTCATAGACTGAGGGATATGGAGAACACAAATAATAAGCTTTTACATGCTCTGCGGAACTCTGGTGCTGAAAAGATTTTCGAGGCTTACCGCTGGGTGCAAGAGCATCGGAATGAGTTTAATAAGGAGGTGTACGGCCCCGTTTTGCTTGAGGTACATTCGTTATTTAGCTCGTGTTTTATTCATGAAGAAACGGTACGTTCTTTATTCTTTTTCAGAACGCTAATGGGACCAATTGCAGGTTAAAGTCTCAAATCGGATTCATGCAGACTACTTAGAAGGTCATATCGCTTATTATATCTGGAAGGTAATATCACTTATCACATTCTTGAGCTCACTTATGTGTCAAATTTGCACATTTTAGGGGTCATTTCTTGGTGTATTGTATAAGTACTATCCTATATAATCGAGATTTGAGTACCAGAAGCTATACTTTGTGCCTAAATCAACCCTCCTGGCACTGTACGAAAGGCGACAACCGGTTTTTTATCACCATAATTATTGGGTAGCCCCGAACCCTTCATGTGATGAAAGGATTGACATGCAACCCCAATGCGACTCTCAATTGATCACAAGCGTGGAGTAATCCATGATACCTCTTTTGAAAACCATTAAAGGTGACCTTGATTTTTACTTGGTCTTAAAAGGTTCTTAAAGGTCAAATTGATGAAAACAACTGGATTTGTGCACGATGACCTAATTATCGTAGGTGACCTTGAAAATAATCTGGTTTGAGCCCACTTTTGGCAAACCAAAATTTATAATTTTTATGATTGGTTTCCTCTATAAACGATAGAAAGGAATGCTGGTCCATTTTATTATAATACAAACATTTGACGAAAATTGCACGCTTTTTGACATCTTGGAGCTAAGATTGTCATATCTCAAGACAGGCAAAATTTATCTGAACTCAACCAATTGGATTCGAAACTCTGGACTGGAATAGCTTTTTAACAACTCAAATAACATGTGAATCCGAGTTCCAGAGTGGTCGGGCGAGACTGCAAAGTTGTCCCACTTAAGCATAATTTCGCCCATCCGCGATTGACCACGTTTATTTATTAGGGTTTCTCTTTTGGGCCCTTATGCATGAATGAGAGGCAATACTTAGGAAGTGAGGAGCCTGTACAAAGCCCTAGCTTGGCCACCAAGTCTTCCTCCTCTATAAGTAAGCTTCTAAGGTTCTACGAAAGGGGCAGAAGTCAAGTACACACACCGTCCCGTTGCCTCACTGACTACCCTACACTCAACCCATCTTAAATTACATCACTCCAGACACTTTATCTACCGTTTACCATCGCCCACCAACTCTCTTGAGGTATAGAGTGTTTGTGATCAAGAAAGAAGATTGGTGAAAGTGTTGGGGACAGAAGTGAGGTTTGATTTGGAAGAAATTTCATTGAGTTCACTTCTTAGGCTTGGATTTACAATTTTAGCATGTTTATATTGATTTAATTTCCATTTTTGCATGAATTACGTATTGAGTTGCATCAATATTGTCTTTTTATGCACTTTTTTTTAGCATCTTATAGTTTCTTTGATTTTCTCTCTTAAATGGTAATCAAAATCTGTTTTGGAGGGGTGTTATATGCTTATGCTCCCTCATTAATTTCATATATTTTTGAGCCCTTTGGCTTATGACCCGCTTTTTTTTGTAAATGTCTTGTCTGTTTTTTAGCTCTTAAACCATATGGAGTTTTCCTTTGAAATTGTTTGGTGACTTGAATGACTTGAAGAAGTATCTTTTCAAAAGGTTTCATAATTGTTAAGGTGGGTTGGTCCCTCGGATTTGCTGCCCAAAGTTCAGCCATGGTTTAAATTCCGATATTTCTTGATTTGGTGCACGTGGGAGGATGAATTTTACTCTTTTTCACGAGTTTCCAACATGATTCAGCATGCATTTAGTTGCTGCTTTTTATGTTAATTAGTCAAGCATGCCTAGGTTTTAGGATTCCTGTACCATATTTCTCTTGTGCCTAGTACTGCAAGGAAGCATTGAGGTATGGATTATCTCCTTAAAGTGAAAGCTTGACTTGCTTAATTCTTGGTCAGCTTCATTTTCCCTATTTGATGTAAACGTAGGTATCCCCATGCATGTTCTCTTTCCATGCTTGCTTTCAAAAATCTCACAAGTAGAGGCCAAACGAATTGTTGGGCTGCATAAGATGCCTTTTGATTTTTGTTAATTCAAACTTTCTTTAAGAACAACACCAAAAGTACACAAAACTCACAAGGGCATATGCTAATAACAAGTTATAACAACTTCCAGAAAGTTAGCGAAACAATACTACACGAAACAACCAAAATCAATGATTCATAGCTCTATGCACCTTAAAAATTTCATTTGAAAATTTCCAAGTATTGCAGAAGTCCCTGTTTAGTTTTGAGTCTTTGACCCCTCTAAAAGAGCTAAGCCAATCTCTGACATCATTAACCATTTTATTCTTTGATGAGCAATATCTCTAGCCTTCTTGGTCAAGCTATACAAGCTACAAAAAACGAGCTTGTTTCTGGTGTCCTGAAAATAAGTCTCCCAAATGCAAGATAGCCAATTCAATCTCAGCAGCCCATTGAAATGGCCTAACAACTTCTCATCTTGTACTTTAGCTTCTGAACCAAGTTCTTTGGTAACAACAGACTTGAGCCTTGAAAATGGCGTCATTGGTTCTTGTTTTGACCTAAGCCAAGTGATAACTCCTTCAATGTAGCTTTTGAACCCTCTAATGCTCTACCACGGGCGGCAAACAGTCAATAAAAGCTACCTTTGCAGGTTGCCCACACTAACTTTAGCCGAGGTTACAAATGTTTGTTGCCCTCATTTGGATTCAGCACTTTCTTCCTTTGTGAAGTATGGTTTGTACCCTTGCGCTTCTCTATTTTCATTGAATATCTCAGTGGCAGGAGCAAGGGCTAACAAAAAAGTTGAATGACGTACTTTTAGAGGTAATTTATGTGGATTCTGGTGTCTAGTATGTGTAACATCATGGCCCTAGACAGCATCTATGTAAACTAGATGCAAATAGGATTGGCGATGTTATTGTCGGATATCATGATGTCATTGCTCCATGCAACATGATAGGACTATGGGTTTAGTTTAGTAGGATGCATTTAGTCTCTCGACAGAGGTGATGATGTCACAGTTTAATTACTATCTAAGAGGTCCAAGCAAAGAGAAAAAAGTAATCCCATGATTTTACAAAGTCAACACTTGGAAACAAGAGATTTTGGTTTCTCTAGTTGTTTGCTATTTATTTATAAGGCCTTCGGAACCTCTCATAGTCATGTTTTTTGTTTGAATCTTGTTGTAATTTAGGGTTTCTTTAGGTTACATGTTGCTATTCAGTTACATGCGTTTTTTTGTAGTTCGGTATTAGGAGTTATCAATATTTTTGGTAATGGACTGTGATTTTTAGTTTGGTCCAGATTGTCATGGGGCTTATATTTGTCTCTAGTGGTACAGACAAGCTCTTAATTAATTTCTCAAGTTTGCTATAATGGAGTCATAGTTCTAGTTAGGATCTCCCTGGCAGCACATTTGCTCATAAAGTGTTATAAACTTATGGCATGGATGCTGCAACCCTTTTCGAATTTTTTGTCTCGCCCTTGCTAGGTGTGTGCTACAGAATTTCAGCTTATAAAAACAAGATTGCATGATGACTCTATCACACAGTGTAATCGAATAAATATCAACTCGAATATTAGATTGATATTGGTGCACAGAGCCTCAGCTTATGAAAAAACGAAAGCCTGACAACTCAGCTCAATCACCCTGTCGTAAATAGATCAATTCAAACAATTCCATAGCATCAATACCCATATATATATATATATATATATATATATATCTGTTATATAACCATGGGGGCAAACAGCCCATACAATATAAAATCACATCAATGGACTGATGTAACAGAATGGTCATAAGACTTATATTTAGTTTTCCAAAAGATTTTAGCACCCAGGTGCTAAAATCATGATATTTTAAATCAAAAAATAAAGTGGTTCCGTGTATCGTTTTTCGATTTTTTTCGCACCAATTAAAGTACTCGTGTACTTTAGTTTGGTGCAAAAAAAAATCGAAAAACGATACACGGAACCACTTCATTTATCTTTTGGAAAACTGGGCCTTACATAGTCATGCATCAATTAAGCTAATGAATGCTACCTGTACTGATAATAACTGACCAAGAAAGATGAGAGATGTTGCCATTCATGATCATCCTATGGACGTCCAGATACAACCAGTTTTGAAAACCCGTATACCTAATCTAGCATCCAAACCGTTGAGCCGAAAATGGTAAATGATACATGTTGAGCTTAGATGTCAGTGAATGTAGAAAGAGGCGTAATAGAAAATAGTTCTAAAACAGATAATTCAGTGATAACTGGTAGCGATTACAAAACATGGCATGCACTAGGCACAGATAGAACCAATGGAATCTTGTTATATAATTTGTCAAAATATTTGTTCCAAATCTTATGCTCTGTTAGCTGAATGTGACTGAACAAAAGATATTTGCACCATGTCGTATCTCAGCGAATACTCTGAATATTCCATTCTTGTAGCATCCGCCGCTTTGGATCCTGCTCTGCAATTTCTGGCCTCCAATGTTAACTTAGAGTCTCCTCAGAATTGCACCTTGGTATTCTCCCTGAAAATATGCAATTGAGCCAGCTGGTGCACTAGGACATGTCCTAAAATTCTTGAGAAACTAGTCACCACTTTTTTGGAGTAATAACCACAACTTTTTCCTAGTTGCTAGAGTCTCCTCACCCTCGGTCTCATCTCAACAACCTAGTATTACCCATGGAGCTCCACACATGGGACTATAGACTCACAATGCGTCAGATGTATAAGTAAATTAGTCTCGTAGATGGACGTATAAAAAATCTTGGTGAAAAAATATTCTCTCCTTCCAATGAAATTTTACGAGACAAAAGCTGAATAAAATTGAAGATAGGAATCTATACTTTGACACTCGTTTCAAAACTATTTAGTTGTGGAAAATGTTTTAAAAACCGGATTGGATCGGCCGGTTCGACCGGTTGACTCGTCAACTGGACCTTGCTCCGGTCCGGGTGACCCCAAGAATCATTTATGTTTCAAAACCAGTGGGCAACAACGGTTAAACCAGCGAACCGTTCGACTCGTCTGCGGGTCAATCGGACCGAACTGGAACATTTAAAGCTTGAACTCCAGTCTTTACAGCTGCTCTTTAAAGCAATAGTGTCCACGTGGGCCACTTCTCAGGCTTTTACTCGGGCAACGGCAGATGGAGGCCTCTCTCTTTACCTTTTATAGTGTTGTAGGTTGTCTCAAATCTCCAATTTGAGCAATGTGGGACAAAAGTACTATACCCAAATACAGAATTTCATCTCTCTCATTTCTCCTATGTCATCTCTCTTTTCCAACGTTTATTTTTCATATTAAAAAGTATATATTAATGACATAATTATGACATCACGGTTCGATAGCGGTTCAACAGCGGTTCAACCGGTGACCCATCCGCCCGGTCCCCTTTCCGGCTTGCCCTCCGGTCCGGGTTTCAAAACATTGGTTGTGGAGTCTCAAGTTATGATCTTTGTGAATTCACGTGTTTGCTGGTACCATTCAGGTTCCTAACAGGTAATAAGACTGAATTTAGAAGATATAATTCAGTTTGAGAGGGCTAACGTATTTGATTTTTCCTGAAATTATCGAGTTACATTCTAGTTTTAAGCCCTATTCATTTGAACTTCAGATGCGAGAGTTAGTTTTAAATTAAGTATAGAAAGTCGTTTTCTATGTAGGTTTCTTGTACCGTATCAGAACTCAATTCCAGGAAAAATATTTTTGATTTCAAATAACACTCACAGGAAATAAGTAAACCAGTTTGACATATTTTGAGTGTAGGACCAATTAGATGTCAGTCACCAAAGTTGGCTATTAGGCAACAGGTTATCAGGCCTTTCCATTGTTTGACATGCCAAACTAAGCCAAAAAGTTGAACAAATAGGACATGGATGACGAAAAGAAATTGAATGGGCCAAAAGTACGCATTAACCCAATCAACACGGAGACATGCATGTACTGCAACAGCCACAAAACCTGCTTTGTACCCTTCTACAGCCGGCGTTCTTTTGCTTTCTCTCTTCTTCTTCAGAAAACCCATGCTTCAAGACAGCATACAAACACCAGACCATCATAGCATCTGATCCATGCAAACTAATCACCTGCTTTGTGGCTTACATTCATGCGAGAAAGTCAATAGAACTACTCAAAATACTCAAAATAAAGTGGACAATGCAGAAATTAGGGAAATCCCTTGGAGAACAAGACTTCTATTATCTCCTATGTTTTCTAATTTACTCATCTCAAAGACAAAAAGAACTTTTTTCCATTGTATTCGTACCATTACACTTATACATGTAGTGTCTATATATATGGGGCCGGTTCTGGGGACACATAAAAAAACGCATAAAAGACACTCCATCTTAGTCCTTGAAACCAACGGTTGAGATTAAAACTTATCAAACTAACTTCTCTCCCCCAAAACATTCCCACACCCTAAAATTACTCATGTTCTTCCCTAAAATATACCCACATCACTACCACCAACCCTTGACCCTAGCCGCCACCACCACCACCCCACTAGCCACCACCACCACCACCACCACCACCACCACCAGCAGTCCACCACCACTCCTCTCAGCCCCCTGTTTTCAAAACAACGCCGCCACTGGTGCCAAATTTAATTCTTCAATTTGCCTCCAATAAACCCTAGAAAGCAATCTCTATCAATAAACACATTGAAATATGCAATCAAGTGAAGTTTATTACTTAAATCTAAGAGAATTAAATATTCCTCCCGCTTTCTATCACGTTGGGCAAACTTCAAGATTTTTACTTTTTGATTTTTGGAACCCAAACTTTTTGTGATACGAGAACATGGTTCTTAATGGGTTTTCTTCTACAATGGACGCCGGTGAATGGTGATGTTATATTTAGGGGCTTTCATGGTAGAAAATGGCTAGAGGTCTTCTGATTGATTCGATTCGAGTTCCAATCTGTATTTTTTTTAAGGTTTGGTAAGACCGCCCTTCTTTCATTGTAGCCCTCCCCTGATTTTTAATTCAGATCGGTCCATATGGCAGTCGTTCGGTGTATATAGTCTGCTTGAGATTAAAGCAAATGAATTCTAAATTACACTTTTTTGCCAAGATCCGTGGTGAAAATGATTGTTGAGGTATTTGAAGGTGAGGAATGGACTGAATAGTTATTGAAGAATAGTGGTGAGGTGTTCAATGTTTTATCCATTGTACAGTTTTGGTGTTATTCATTGATTTGGTTGTACTTTCGAATCAAAATTGGAATCTGCAGCTTTTTGGCCTACTCTTTTTTTTCTTAATCAAGATGTTCTGGTTTTCATCATATTCTATGCTTAAGTTGGTTCCTTATTCCTACTACCTTACATGGCTTATGTGTCAATAAGTTCTTCACATTTATATTAGGTTTGGTGATAGTCATCGATATGAACAGTGAATATGTTGGTTATTGTATGTTATTTTTTCTTATATTATTTTCGTTCTACAATTTCGTTAATTGCAGTCTTTCATAACACAAGATTCTGGTGATCGTGACACACTGGTAAAAAACCTTGGATCATTAGATGTTCCGGTCATAAATCACGTGGGAGATGGAAACCGCGAGGAGGAGCCCTTTCATGTGTCTGAGGAGGCATGTTTTGATATGGCTTAATTGATATTCCCGATTAGGCTTGTGTCTATGCTCACCAGTTACGAAAAATATGAATTTATGCAGATGCGTGCCCTTGGGATCTCTTCTAGGCTGGACCAGGTTTTTGATGCTCCTGTTGCTGTCAAAGACGTCTTGATTGGCCAATTTGGGCTGGACAATTCTGTAACCTTACTACGCACTATGAGTTCACATTATTTTCTTATAGTTTATGGGTGTACTTTTGGAAATAAACTTATTATGTGATTAATTTCAGTTGGGGTTCTAAAATATTTGTATTTTGCTCAGTACATTGGTTCCAAGGAAACTGATCAGAGAGCTGATGAGATCCAAAGATTGGGAATTTTTGATTTTTGGACTCCAGAAAATCATTATAGATGGTCTAAATCTAGATATGGTGGTCATGTATCAGCCCTTGTGGAACCTGTGGATCATTCTCGTCTCCTTTTGTGCAGTATGTTTCTGTAAATCTTTGCTTGAGCTACATCTTTCTCTTGCATAATTTTCTGTTTGTTTCAAAACTGCCTTTTTATTTGCAGATCAAGATGGTGGTGAACTTGAGAGGCTTAGATCCAGGAAAAAGGAACTTGAAGAAATTATCACGCATATCAATGAAAGTTCGAAGTCTCTCCAGACAGAGCTAAGACATGCAGAGGATGAGGCAGCCAAACTTCAAAGGCAGCGTGTAAGCTACTTCATTTTGGTGATAGAGCAATTATATTATATGTCCTTGTCTATATGTTGAAAGATAAACATAGAGCGCATTCTTTTTGAATTGACAAGTCCTAGTAGAAAAAAAAGACAGCAAAAGGAGACCTTTACAAAAAGAAGCAATGCTCTCTCTCTCTCTCTCTCTCTCTCTCTCTACACAGACACACACATCAAGCTGGTTCATTTTGAAGAATGGTGGTTTTTAAGTATGATGAGCACTCAGGTGAATAGACAACGATAGGAGTGTCTTGTCTTAATGGGAAGGGGTTATGAAGGGTATTCAGAGGAGAGAGGAGGGGGAAATCATATGAAGTTTTTGAGACACTCATGGGTGGGAACGAACCGTTGGGAAGTTTATTTTGTCATCCGTTGGCTTACGACTTTGGTAGTATTTTGGGTATTGTTTATATTTTCCTAAAATCGTTGACACCAAAGGACTCACAACCCAGACCTCTGCATGATTCAGAGCTAAAGCAGATGTGTGGGCTGCTCACTTTACTCTACGGCTTTCAAAGTGATTGTGAGGGGGAGGACAAAATTTGGTGGAGGGAGGTGCGAGCGGAAGATTTGAGGTTGCTTCGTTTTTTAAGGAGTTGGGTGGTAGTTTTGGTGTTTGGTTCCTGTGACCAGGCATATGAAGTTGGGGGTGACTTCCAAGGTGGGAATTTGCGTGGACGACTCATGAAGAATACTTGACCATTAACATCCTTATAGTTCATAAAGTGGAAGAGATACCCCATAAATTTGGTGTTGTTTTTGTGGAAGGATCAGTTTTTTATTTGCTAATCCAATGCTATGTTGTAATAGAGCTTTTCAATTTTTTCTCTCTTTGACTGGATTGAGTGAGTGCTTCATGATGACATGTGGCTGGGATGATGCAGAGCTGGAGACGTACAAGAATAGGGAAACAAAAGAGGAAATCTTGGTTGGTAGATCTGTTGCGTCTTAGGGATGCTTTGGCGGGAATGTAATAGAAGATATTTTCGAGCGAGGAGTAGTTTCATTTTTACAGAGTGGTTTCGTGACTATTTTGTATAGTCAGGTTTTGGCGGTTGTGATTGCTAGTCTAGCTCCTTTTTGCAGATTTTGTAGATTCCCTCTATTTGCAGGTACAGAGTGGGCCTTCATATCTTTGGCACTTTTCTAGTGATGAAGGGTTCAGTCTTGGTGGCATTCCCTCGATTGCATTCTTTATTGATGTGATGGCCATTACTTATTAACAAGAACCAAGTCTCTTTCCAATTGAAGCTGGAATGTTGAAAAGAGACATGAAGTAGGTGGGCAGACTAGCCAAGGTATAGGTTGTCAAGGTGACCTTATTGCCTGTAGAAAGGTGTTGTCTTTTCCATCGAGCCAATCATTCTGAATCTCTCTGCATCATCCTAGACCACAGTAGAATAGTATGCAAGTATATCAAGAGGGAAACCCTAATACACGAGGGAAGGATGCCCTCATTGAGTAGGTCAAGCTCTACACATTCACTTCTCAAAGTGCAAGACCTATCTTTTCCCAACATTTACCACAACCTAGAAACAAACAGTAAACGGATCAAAAGCTATCGCCAGTGCAACATTGCTCCTCACTAGGGTCTCACAAAATGCTACGATCGTCCAAAAAAAGGAGGTGGTACTCTCTTGTCCATGCATACCACTCACCTTAAAACATCTGATCGCTTCGCTCTACATTGCTTTCGTCAGGATTCTACAGAGAGTTTTCACAAGCACAATAAAGTGAATAGGGAAAAGAGGATCTTCATGTCTCTATGCCTGCAACTAAAAAAGAAGCTAGAGGGAAATGCATTCACCAATGCGGAAAACCTAAACGTGGAAAATAACCATCAGAAGTATGTTATCCATCTTGAACTAAAACCTAAAGCCTTTCCGTCTTCCAAATTCAAATAATTACCGGCGTTTCTACTTGATTCCATTATTGGCCATTTCATTTGCTATTAAGATTGCGTCCAGAATTTGCCCTCCCCCTACAGGAGAATTTTGTCTCACAGAACCTCACATAGTATACTTTAGAGCTATAATGCTAGGATTTCCGCTAGGAGTTACTAAATACAACCCACAGGACCTATTGGCTCTCTCTCAATTCAACTCCAACCCCTCCTTTGGAGTTCAGGCAATGAAGGTGGCGTTGTGACTTATCTCAAAAGAGCCTCTCTAAAAGATGTTAGAATGGAGCAACACTACCCTAGATGTGTTTCAAGCTGCTTGTAAGAGAACCATCGTGAAACCATCTGGTCCCGGTCTGTTGTCCTCATTGCAAGTGTTCAGAGCCTTTGCCACCTGTAATTACTAATTCTGAAAACCCCAGCTCCAAGTGAATGTTTTCCTACTTTGAAGTAGATAAAAAACCTAGCCGTCTTACTGAGGTTTTGTTGAGTGCACTTGTACCAGATTTAGCTCCAAAACTAACGTAAGACACTATATTGTAGGTTTGCTTAAGGATTACTGTTATTGTGATTTTTCGTATCTGTTTTGTGTGAAAAATTTGTAGAAGTAAGAGGATTTAGGGCTTCTAGAGAGGTAGTAAAGGGGATTTACTTGTGGAACCTCCTATGGGTGACAAAAATTCTCCCTGAATCTCAAAACCCAATTCGAAGTGTTCGAATCCAGTGAGAACTTCTATCCCTTGAGAAAAACCCCGTTCCTAACTGGGCTAGAACTTCAAACATATAATGGCAATTTAACACAACTGAAAAGTACGAAGAGTTAGTTTGTCGTAACCTTTAGTTTATGAGAAAGAAGTTTACACAAACTTAAAATAACTCTCTCATTTACATTAGTTTCCCTTTTTTACGAACCAATAAAAAAAAAAGTTTTGCAGTTGACATCAACCTCCAAAATTTATTTCCATTTTATTACAAGTGTTAGCTTATGAATCATGGGATTAGGTACCATGTTTGGCAAAACCTAAAGAAATATATGTGTGGATAAGACAAGGGTATGTCAACGACTCAATCCAATTTTTATTTTTGTAATCTTCATTGTGTATATTGTTATTTCATCAAGAAAGATATGTAATTGTTGAAAAATGTTTTTAATCAACATGCTTTGTTTCATTCCCCTGTTTTGCTGCTTAATATTGTAAACTACTCGAGCGCAAAATAAGATCATCTGGAAAAAAACTTCCCCAAAGAATCCCGATATACCTAAATAACTTCCCCAAAAAGAAATTCACATTGTAGCTGATATGGTTTTTAGGCATACGTGGTGCTTATTTTGCTGGACCTGCAATGGGTTTTCCTGAAAACTGTGTATGTGTCTTTTTGTGCGAACTTCTTACATGGGCTCAGATAGAAACAACTCTTATATGTAAGGTACAAGATCTTTTGCCACACTTCTCCAAAAAAAATTTAAATGTCTTATTCCTGTAAAAGTGTTCTCTACAGTTTTCCTAATATCCCTATGCCTCCGTGTGCTTGTCATTATGAATAAAAATGTATGCTTTTTTGTAGGAGGAGATTATGAGCTCAGTACAACTTGAGAAGAGGAAACGGCGTGAAATGGAAAACCGTATCAGTAAGTATCTTTGAGATTCTTCTTTTTTGAATAAAAATGTTGCATACGGTTCAGGGTTTCACATTAACCCCGTCTTGGTGTTCATAGATCAAAGAAAGATAAAACTGAAATCGATGGAACAGGAGGGTGACCTGGACACCGTCCTTGCAAAGCTGGTTGACACTGCGGGAAAGTTAAATGTTCGACGGTTTGAATGTGCAATTGAAATTAAGGTTGTAATCTGTTTCGCTTCAATTTTGACATTCCCGTGCCTTAGTTTATAGGTACTCTTTATGATTGAGATATAGTTTTGCCGATCATCAATATTCTGGTAGTTGGAAATTGGCATAATAGTCATTTGTTCATCTACTGTTTTATTTCTAACTTTTCTGTTCTGTTCCCAGAATTTAATCATTGAAGCTGTTGCTTACAGACGAAGTTTTGCTGAAAGAAAAATAGCCTCAATTGAACTTGAAGCAAAGGTGGTTAATTAATCGCTTTTATCGTGCTAGCTGGTTATAATTATGACACTTGTCCTTCTCTTGACACCCGCCCCCGCATAATTTATTTATTGTGTTCAGGGTCATGTGCAGGATACATATTGGTACAAGTATCTTATTTGTCATAGTTAGGAAGATCTTTACTACCTTGTGTTTTTGAAACAAACACTTAAGGTTATAGAAATAGGGCCCCCATCACGTGAATATAACTGCTTGATGTTGTTCAGGTTGTTTGGCCCTTTCAGCATAAACTAACCAATACTGAATGTGTTTTTTTTAACTGCTGGTCAGTTGCTCGTTTTCTTTTTTCTTTTTAGGCTTTGGACAATTAGAAAGTGTTCAAGGCGTGATGCTACTCAGAAACCCCTACTTATTTGAGTTGGTAAACTACATGTACTTACGTGCACCAAAACAAAAAATACATGCACTTGCCAGAAAATATTAGACTGAATAGGATGGCATTAGCAGAAGTTCTTTATGAAAGAGTGGTGCTACTCAGAAACCCCAACATATTAGCGTTGGCAAGTTACATACACTTGTTAGCAATATTGGATTGAATGTAAGGGCATTGGCAGAAGATCTTACATGGCATCATTCTCATTTCGGAAGACCAAACAGACCCTGGTTCCAGGCGGAGTAATTAACTTGCACTTATCTTTATTCTGCTTTTGTTGTTGATCCAATTGGTTGATGGACCTGCATTGTTGTCACTCCCATGCACAGGGGGAGGATTCTGAGTTGCATTGGGCTTGCTATCACCTTCCATGAAGGTCTTGGATTTTGTGCCTTAAGCCAAAGCACCCCTAAATCGGGTGCCTCGGGCCTTCCTCTTCTTGTATCTAGGTAGTTATGAGCTGAAAGCTGTTCGCTCCTCCTTTGCCATGCATGGGTAGAGTCATTCCGTTTCTCGTAGCAAGAGGTAGGGTAGGAGGTATCTAGGTTGTGGGGATCTGGTCTCGAGAAGAGAGGTGGTGATTGTGGGTTTCTATTTCTATGTAGAGCTTCAATTGATGGTCACTTTGCTTATGGTTGTCCCTTGCCATTGACCTTTCTCCAAAAGCAGTAAAATGCTCGTCTGGAGGACTTTGAGGCTTCTTTTCTGTTTATCTTGGTTGATAGTCGCAACATATGATGGTTACTCTATTTTCCCAAATGCTGAAGTTACCTTTTTTTAACATAGGATTCCTGGCCAGATTTAAATCTAAAGTTGCTATGTTACCTTGTGGTATTTGATCAGGTCATGTATAATATCTCTTCTTTGTAAACTGTTAAATGAGTCATACTTGTATCTGATCATCAGACTGGGATTTTTCTGAGTAGATGTTAATACCCATGTCGTCCACTTCATGGATTTCAAGATAAACTTTGAATGGTACTTCTCCAAGCACAAGATGAATAGATTATGATCAGCAAATCCAAAGAGGCGTAGTATTTTTGCATCTCTGTTGCTTATGAAAAGAAAATAATAGCATTGCTATGTGCTAACATGGATATCCAAAAAATGGCTACATATTAAAAACTTTGAAGATGTTGGCTGCAACTTACAAGCCAATTAGAATCCAAGTGGATCTTTTTTATATATATAACGATTAGATTATGTTCCCGTGTGCTATAATGCATGTACCTTTTAGGTTCTTTTTTTTTTTTTTTGATTGAGGTAACAGTGGATCAACTAATTTAGGTAAATGTCAGTCTGAAATCCTTTTTTTTTTGTGGCTCAGATTCGAGAGATGGAAGTCAATGTCAAACAACAAGAGAATTTTGTCCTGCAAGCATCTACACATTTAGAATATTGTAAGTCATTGCATTTGATAGGTTTCAGCTTAATCCATTTCAGAAGTTTTTTTGTTTTTGAATGCTGAATCTCATATTTCATATTTCATATTTCATATTTCATATCTTTGTGTCTCTCTGAATCCATCGTGTTCCAGTACCATTAAAATTAAGGACACTACTTATGACATGTTAGTGTATAGTATGAGGAATCTTCGTCATGAAACAATTTGACATGAAGAGTAGGCCCTCTCTTTGTCAATCCATGTTGTTATCTATGAAGCACCAACACTCCCAGGAGGTCGTCATACCCATATTGGACACAGCTAGGACCCTCCAAAATACGTACGGGACACGCTGTCACACGGTCTTGGGTAGAACTCAACCTCAAAAGCTAGCTCATGAGATGAGGGTGCCCTCGCGCTTATGTATTTCATATATTTTCGGTACCCAGGCGATGAGGGACTTCACTTCACACACGCTGCATGACATATCCATTAAATTGATTTTTAAGGTGGGACACGACAGGGATACAGTTTAGCATGAGGGACACACGACAGGGATACGGCTTAGCATGAGGACACACCTCGGACACTCATAGGGATGCGGCGGGGCTACATATATCAGTTATTTTAAATTTTTTAAGTTGTATAACCCCGAACCCAAAGTCCATTGTTGTAGCTGCCCTGATCTTTCTCTCAATCGTCGAAGCCTCTAGTCTCTGTTTCTCTATTGATCAAACCCTTGTCTCTGTATCTCTCTATCAATGATGGAGGTTATTGACCTCCAAGTAGGAAACAATATGGTAAAAACTTCTACTCCGATTCAGGCCAACAGGAATAACAGAACCCATGTTATCCCAATAACAGTTGTGTCTTCGTGTGGGGGTGTGTTTTCCTTTTTTCTTTTTTTCTTTTGGAGGACTCTTAAGCCTAAAAAAATTTTAGGATACGCTGATGGCTGAAAGGCTGTGATGTATGTCAGTTGTGTAGTGGTTATTCATGTGGCTCATAGGTGCTTTGATGTAGGAGATACTGAACGATGTAAATCTGAAGGAGATGGAAAGTAGAGACAAGATGGGGTCCTTGGTTAGGGTTTTTTGTGAAGGAGATAAAAGCGAATAGGTATAAAAGTAGGAGGTTTGAGGACACGTATTATACCAAAACAAGCTAAAGCAAAGAAGAAAAGAAATTGGTACTTTTCAATGGCTCTAGTTTTATCGCTATATATTTGCTCTTGTAATTTTTACTGGTTTCAATTGCTAGTTTTCTCACTCTAAGGAATTATCTCTCAGGTTTTCTACAAAAACATTTCATTCTAAATGTGCCTGAGAACAGTTGTATCTTCTAATTGAAACCAAGTATATTTCCGTGTTCTCTGCCATCAGTTCTATTGATTCATGTTTTTTTTTTTTTTTTTTTTCAGTCATATCATCTTGGTATATCAACTCTCCAACCCCCACTTTCTAGTATCTGATTGCAGTTTTTTCAGGGCTTTATCTTCACAGGTGGTCCATGCTAATTCAATGCCTTATGATTTGCTTCTAATTTGTTTGATTAGGTAAGAAG
This sequence comes from Vaccinium vitis-idaea, assembly GCA_963854785.1. Classification (NCBI taxonomy): domain Eukaryota; kingdom Viridiplantae; phylum Streptophyta; class Magnoliopsida; order Ericales; family Ericaceae; genus Vaccinium; species Vaccinium vitis-idaea. Next base: position 17,497,009 of record OY978226.1, read on the forward strand.
GAAGTGGAGGATTTTAAACAACAATTGTCAGCTGCAAAAAGACATGCAGAATCTGTTGCGATTCTCACTACAGAACTTAAACAGGCATTTATTGAGGTTTGCTTACTATTTTGAAGTTTGATGTCCATGTAAACTTCAAATCATGGTGAAAAACAGTGCATGTTATGTGTTTGTTTTGTTAGTTTTTTGTCCATATCAGGTGTATTGTCTTTTAATTACTGTTGTCACTTGAAAGCATTAGCTTAGATATAATTTAATAATGTCAACATCAAGATTAACCTCTACACTCTTAGAGATCGCTATATCCATGTAGGATACTCGGGGACACACAACACCCTGGAGACACTCGGGGTCCATTAAATAATATGGTGGGACACACAGCGGACATGTTGGGGGACACAGCTGGGTGTTTTTATAAATATTGATAACATCAAAAGTTTTGGGCAAAAAGTGTAATATAGAACATATGTGTCCATGGCTCCATTCTTTGCAAATTGCCGTGTCCTGTATCCATATCCATATCTCCGGCCGTATCCGTGTCCTTATCCATATCTGTGGTACGTAGGGGCTAACTACTGTCTATGTGCCCATCGTACACTTGATTTCCCAAGAGGAGAGGCGTTAAGCCCCAATATCAATTCATCTCATGCCAAGCCTTTATTCTTTCATTGTATTGTGCGACAGATTCAAAATTAAGTGAGAAAATGTCACAGCAAACAAGAAAAAGGAAGGGTAAGTTGTATACAGCAACTGTTAGAATTTATCCCACACTAAATCATTATTACCAGTAAGCACAAACATATATGACGGTGGGTCGGCTCACCACGCATGGTCAATTGGTGTCGTTTGGGATGCTTTAACATAGAATCAGAGCTAGGCTACTGCAGTCTCACAAGACTACATATTCTCGCCCCTTTGTTTTTACCTTAAAGAAGCCTTGTTTCGTTATGATCCCTATTTTGCAAGTTAGCGTGGTTTCACATGTGGAATATTGGAGTTTGTCCCAAGTTGATCAATTATTTTCTATAAAACTAGTATATAAGTCTGGGCTACCTCCCTACTCATGGCAAATTGGTTATAGAAGATCCAAATAACGTAGACACAATTAACAGGGATTTGGGGAAAAGTGAACAATTTGTGAAGAACTTTAAGTTTTTTTTTTTTTGAAGAGTAGTGAAGGACTTAAGGTTTAGGTTCATCTTTGCCTCACAATGATGCGTAAATTTCATCGTATGGCATGATTGATGGCCAGCAAAGTGAGGAAAAAATGGTGATGAATTTGGACTGGGAGAAATAAGTCCAGTGCCTAGAAAATGTTGTTAGCGAGATCAGTTGTAGAAAAGGACTTAGAGCATCAAGGAAAAAACTCACAAAAAGTAATGCCAGCCCAGTACAATGAACTGAATTGTGCGAGGATAAAATTTGCCATCAACTAGTGCAAGTTGATTGCAAAACAAACAAACACAGCGTGGTGGTAAAACAAAACCACATATGAGGGGGTAAACACCAAAAGATGATCACGCGGGAAAATAATAGATTGAAGCCTAAATGCAACGAACGATTACTTAAGCAATCAAAACCACCCGCTATGAATTTTTTTGAGAAGCATTAACTTTGAATCTATATGGTTAGAGACTTAGAGCAATTTCGATCAAAATGTTGATTGTTTCGCTGTGCTACTATAATTTTTTGGCGCCACGTGAGAGAGGATGATGTAACCTGGAAGATCCCCAAGCCACAGAAGATCACACAAAACTGAAAGTAGCACACAAACAGATAATAAGGATTTTTTATCCTTCTGGTAATTTCATTAGTAAATAGTAATTACTCGGCAATATCCTAGACTGTGTTTGGGGTATACTGAGATAAATGTGTGTAAATAGAAGTCCCCTTTTATGGGTGTAGGTTCCCATTCCAAATTACCAAAATTACCCTAGTGTCTTCCTGCATTCCAAATAGCCAATAGGTTTATTAGTGGCCAAAAAGTCATCAAAGATGGTGCTTGATGTCACCCTCATGCCACATAGACCCTCTGTTTTTCAAAAGAAAAGATTACGAATCAAGATCCTCATGAGGTGTTTGTGTTTGCCAAAAAACTCAAACCATTTCAACCATGTTAGATGATGATCAGGTTTTTAGGAAAATACTAATTAAAATTTCCTAGGGCCTTACAACTGCTATCACCCACTTTGATTACTATATTCTAAGAAGCACGGATACGGAGATGGGATATAGATATGTGATTGGGTATGTAGGGGATACAGTAATATATATATAAAAGCACGGATACTTTCCCGGGGTTAACAAATCAGTATCGGACACGTATTGGACACGGATACGCTCGGATACGTCCCTGATACGTGAAAATAAGTATTCGAATATATATATATATAGGTAAAATTTCTAGTCCACACTCCCGGATTTAAGGAAAAAATGGGGTTTTTTTGTGTTGCAAATTTTTTTTGGAAAATCCGATCCGTCCAATGTGTTCAGAAGGTGTTTTCAAGGGTCCACGCGGAAAATCTTCAAAAAAAAATACCGGGAAGGGCTTGATCCATGCAGTTTTCGCAAAAACTGTATTTATATATTTTTTGCGAAAACTGCTTGGATCAAGCCCTTCCCGGTATTTTTTTTTGAAGATTTTCCGCGTGGACCCTTGAAAACACCTTCTGAACACATTGGACGGATCGGATCGTCAAAAAAAAATTTGGATCAAAAGGTGCGGAAATTAAAAGTCCAGATTAGAAGTGGACTCTATATATATATATAGGATCCCCTTCACATCCGGACTTTTAATTTCCGCACCTCATGATCCAAAATTTTTTTTGACGATCCGATCCGTCCAATGTGTTCAGAAGGTGTTTTCAAGGGTCCACGCGGAAAATCTTAAAAAAAAAATACGGGGAAGGGCTTGATCCAAGCAGTTTTCGCAAAAAATATATATTTACATTTTTTGTGAAAACTGCTTGGATCAAGCCCTTCCCGGTATTCTTTTTTGAAGATTTTCCGCGTGTACCCTTGAAAACACCTTCTGAACACATTGGACGGATCGGATTTTCCAAAAAAAATTTGCAACACAAAAAAACCCCATTTTTTCCTTAAATCCGGGAGTGTGGATAAGAAAATTTCCCTATATATATATATATATACGGCAATTATCCAATCAAGGATCCCGGATGGGAGGTTTTTTGGTGTTTTGATGCTTTTAAAAATTGTTTTTGGGAAATCCGAGCCGTCCAATGTGTTCAAAAGGTGTTTTCAAGGGTCCACGCGGAAAATCTTCAAAAAAAAATACCGGGAAGGGCTTAATCCAAGCAATTTTTTGCAAAAACTGTATATTTACAATTTTGCGAAAAACTGCTCGGATCAAGCCCTTCCCGGTTTTTTTTTTTTGAAGATTTCCCGCGTGGACCCTTGAAAACACCTTTTGAACACATTGGACGGCTCGGATTTTCAAAAAAATATCGGGAAGGTGGAGTCCCGGATTAGATCGGGACTCTATATATATATATATATAGAGGAACTCTCTAGTCCGGGACTCTTCAGTCCGGAACTCATAGTTCCGGATCAAATTTTCATGATCCGAGCCGTCCAATGTGTTCAAAAGGTGTTTTCCAGGGTCCACGCGGGAAACGCGGGAAATCTTAAAAAAAAAATACGGGGAAGGGCTTGATCCAAGCAGTTTTCGCAAAACTGTAAAATATACAGTTTTTGCGAAAAACTGCTTGGATCAAGCCCTTCCCGGTATTTTTTTTTGAAGATTTCCTGCGTGGACCTTGGAAAACACCTTTTGAACACATTGGACGGCTCGGATTTTCCAAAAACAATTTTTAAAAGCATCAAAACACCGAAAAAACCCTCAATCCGGGATCTTGGACAGGAGAGCTCCTGTATATATATATATATAGGATGGCGGTCTCCTAAGGGATCCCGCATACAAAATTTGGTGCGGGATCCCCCCTTTTTCAACTTTCCGGATCAAATTTTGACGATCCGAACCGCTCAATGTTTTTAAAATGCATTTTCCAAGGCCTACGCGGAAAATCTTCAAAAAAAAAATACCCGGAAGGGCTTGATCCAAACAGTTTTCGAAAACTGTAAAACTGTATTTATATATATGTACAGTTTTCGAAAACTGTTTGGATCAAGCCCTTCCGGGTATTTTTTTTTGAAGATTTTCCGCGTAGGCCTTGGAAAATGCATTTTAAAAACATTGAACGGTTCGGATCGTCAAAATTTGATCCGGAAAGTTGAAAAGGGGGGATCCCGCACCAAATTTTGTATGCGGGATCCCTTAGGAGACCGGCTTCCTATATATATATATATATAGAATAAACTTCCGGTCCAAACTCCCGGACCCTCTTAAGTTACGGACCTCCACTTTTCGGACCAAATTTCGACGATCCGAACCGTTAGATGTGTTTAAAACATGATTTCAAGGTCCAACGCGAAGATTTGGCAAAACAAAATACCCGGAAGGGCTTGATCGGAGCTGTTTTTCACAAAAACGCTAATACGACCTTGAAAACACCTTTTAAACACATCTAACGGTTCGGATCGTCGAAATTTGGTCCGGAAAGTCGAAAATACCCCTAGGTCCGTAACTTAACTAAGTTAAGGGAGTTTGGATAGGAAGGGGACTCTCTATATATATATATATATAATTTTTATTTTTTTCTGAGTCGGATACATTTTTGACACACTTGGATACGTTTTCAAAACGCAGTGGATACGTTTTGGGACACGTTTGGGGTCAAAATGCAATTTTAAAACTTAAAACGGGTTAAAAACTGTCATTCTTAAACCTAACCAGCATAATAAAGAAATACTAAGTAACTAAGGGGTAAAAAGTGTAATAATAGATACAAACTGTAGATATATAGACGTTCTTTCATTTCAGCGTTAAATCCAAGTCCTAAAGTAAGGGAGAGAGAAAGAGAGCACCATGGCAGAGAGTAAAAGTTGCATTGCAACCATATGTTCTCGTTCTCGCATCTTTCAAGCATCGTAAGTAATTGGTGAAACAACATTCTCATCATTAGTGTCAAGTTATTAGTGTTGCAAACTCGTCATCTTGTTGCAATTGATGACAGTCAATTGACAAAAGTAAGATCTTAAGAGTCATACTCCGAAATCTGCTACTCATATCCAGATGGGTAGGGTATGTAAGATTACACGGAAGTGACAATCTCAGCATCAACTTGTTGTCGTTCAGCTAGCTTCTTCACATCAGATGGAGCAGATTTAGCAAGGTGCTGATGCTTACCCTGATCAGTGAAGGCAACTTTGCAACTTTAACAGCTTTGGACCCAGTGAAATATATACTTCCTCCGTCTGTGTTTGTTTGTCCACTTTCAGTATTCCACCCCTTTAAAAAATTGTACATATGTTTCAATACGAATCTCTAAAATATGCAACATGGATCTTATTTGATAGATCTCAATTAGTTCAATTACAGGAAATTTTCAAAATCATGAAACCCATTATGAATTGAAAGATATATAGACAATTTAAAACATGGCACGAATGCCGAAAATGGACCAACAAACACGTACGGAGGAGTAACCCTTCTATTTGGTCGAATAGTATGGATACGTGACACTTGGATGAAGTTGTGGGATGTGTCTAACCTATGTGGATGGTTGGACATCCACCTAGCTAGTATATTTTTGGTATTTGAGATTATCATGTAACCATTTGTGGAACTCTTAGATTTGCGGGTATCCGGTGGGACTCCACCTCGTGGAATGTCCCTAAGCGACCCATGTCCCAACACCAGTGGACTCCCAGCACTAACTGAGCATACGTTCGCGCGTTCCACTCAAGAAGGTGCAATCTTCCAAGAGTGCCTCCGGTCATTCCACCTTTAGGTGCCCCACCTGCGAGCATGCCATCTCGAGGAGTGCCCTTGGGCGCCCCACCTCTGGGCCCAATACATTCGGGAATCTCACTCCTTGATGAGCGAGGCCGCCTCTGGATGAGTGAGATTGCCTTCGCGCATCTCACCTTTGAGTGCTATGCGCCCAAAGGAGCAAGATTGCATATGGTTCCCTTTTCTTTAAGCAAGCATTGGGCTAATGATACCTCCTCCCACAGAGGATAGAGACATCTGGGCAAGGATACACCCTCTCCCGAAGGAAGGAGCCATCCGGGCAAGGACACACCCTCCCCGGGGGAAGGGCCCATCTGGGCAAATAGAATCCTCCCAGGATGTCCTTCCAAGGTGCGACCAGGCACCTCACCTTAAAAGGATATCCTCTGCAATAGCCCTTGCCTATGATCTAGAGAGCCGTCACTATGGTGCTCTCCGTGTTCTTTGAGTCATCAATAAATAATTAAGGCGACTCCAACACCACCCTAAGCCGGGAGCAGTCATAGTTACCTCAATTGGGACCTAAGGAGGCATGTGGTTTGGAGGCTAGAGCAAGGGGTTTGTTAAAAAGGATGAGCCCGTCGTCAACGTGCTCTAAGTTGAGGGGCGTTGGCCAACATCTGACACCTCGGAAGATGTGTCATGCCTACCATCTGACACCTTGGTTTCATGGTACAATCTCCAAGGCCTAAACTTTGACTCAAAGAGGAAAACATGTCAACCTCCACTCTACCCACCAATGGGGATGAGCCCTACAGCTGGCTCTCTTCTCCCCCAAGGCTCGTATATAGTAAAGAGTTAACACTAAGTAGAAAAAGCATGTAATACACTTATTGAAGGCACAAGCATTGATCTCTGGTTGATGCTCCAGTGCCATTCCAATCTCTCTCTCTCTCAGGCTTCCCCGAGCTCTCTCCTTCTCAACTGTTGGTGGTCTTGAGAATCATAGTAGTGCCCGCCATATTTTTGGAAGGCCCGCTTCCACCCTCACATCCACAATACTCTAAAAAAATCATGTTACCCTAAATACAGCAGACATATCATGAAATGTGAATATACTGATCCATCATGTGTTGTTGGGCATAAGAATTTGATGAAATCGACGCTTGGAGACATACCCGCATGCAACATCCATAATAATCAAGTCCATGTAACATAGGTGGTCAAGTCGATTAGCTCTTTGTTTTAGAACCTTCCGTAATTTTATATCTGTCTTCCTTGTCTACGTTCAGATGCCTGCTACTATTGAGGAGTTGGAGGTTTCGATTGAAGATACTATTGCTCAAGCTAATTCTATATTTTTTCTAAACCACAACATTCTGGAAGAATATGAAAGCCGCAGGAAAAAGGTAAATTCTACCTTCTTTTTTTTCTTTTTTCTTTTTTATAAAGTTCTTATCTCAGTAATCTGAATTTTGATTCATTTATATATTGCTTCATCCCAGATAGAAGAACTTTCGAGGAAACATGAAATGGACGAGAAGGAATTTAGTGCGCAATTAGATGAAATAAATGCATTAAAGGTGCGGGAGATTTGGTGGCTTTCTTCACTTTAATGCTTCCACTGTTTTTTTCAACTTTCATTCAAGGATACCTGCCAATCAACTAGCTCAAGAATATCTGATTTGGCATTTCTGCAGAAAAGTTGGCTTCCAACATTGAGAAGCCTTGTTTCTCAGATAAATGAGACATTCAGCCATAATTTCCAAGAGATGGCCGTTGCTGGAGAAGTTTCATTAGGTACTTAAAAAAATAATATCTTCAGGGAAGACATTGCTTCCTCAATGTTTCTTTATCACTTCCTATTTTAATTAGCAGTTTATTTGCAGATGAGCATGACATGGACTTTGATAAATACGGCGTACATATAAAAGTAAAGTTCAGGTAACTGCAGTTATTGAAACTAATTTTAGTTTCTGTTCAAATGAATTGGTTTTTGTGTCTGAAGCATGTTTGATTACTTGAGAATTATGCCTTTCACCTTAATATGGTGGCGGGCCAAGGCGGAGTTGCTCCATTGCAGCCTGGGCTTCACGGTTTAACACAGAAGCAACCTTTCCTCATACAGGGATAGGGCTGCATACATCTGATCTGATCCTCCCCAAAAATGAAATAAAAGAGGACGAACCAGCTTGATTGGAACTGACTATTCCCATATAGTTTAAATTCGGTGGTGCGGCAAAGCAAACCTTAGATTATTCTTGGAACCATTAGGATGTAAATGCTTAGGAGAAGAAGATATAGGACACTTTGTTTATCCCGCGGTTATAAGGTTGAAGTGTACATCGTCCCATGTTGCAAACACAAATAGGTGAATCAAGCAAAAATGAAAGAGTGGTCTTAAAAGCTAATAAAACTGTAATGCAAGGCTGAACGTCAAACGATGGGAATTATAATTACGAAGCAACTGAAGGATAAAGTCGTCATTTTGTTGTTGAGAAGTTCTTTTACCAAGTAACAAAAAAGAAGAAAGGAAGGAAGGAGTAACAGAAAGATGAGCTCTTCTTCCTGTATTTCTTTCTTTTTTTTCTGGAGGAGAGGTAACCATGGATCAGGAATTAGTGCGGGAAAAAAGTTTCACATGAGGGAATTAGCGCGGGAAAAAAGTTTTTAAGGAATACTGCCAAATCCTGAACTCTCTACCTTATTGGCTAAATGTTCTGTTTTGGGTTTGTTAATGTGATGAGATAATTACATTTTTAACTGGCCATATTTGCTGCGTGAGTAAATCTTATTCGTTTATGAAGGCACATATTTTAATCTGCAATCTCCTTTCCACTGTCAAATTGTGGTCAAGACGATTCTACCAAGCTTGGTTTATGATTTTGTTTGGTATCACTCTGATCATCAGGCAAACAGGACAACTTCAAGTACTCAGTGCCCACCATCAGTCTGGAGGGGTACAATATCATACCGCATTCATTTGCTTTTGACTATTTTTGCATTTTGACTGCTATATATTACAAGTTATTTTCCCTTTCCCTAGGAGCGTTCAGTTTCGACCATTCTTTATCTTGTTTCTCTGCAAGACCTAACAAACTGCCCATTTCGGGTGGTGGATGAGATAAATCAAGGTCAGTTAGTGTTTACATTGTTAGAGCTCCTTGATATAGTATATATGCATGGTATACAACTCATGTTCTATATTTGCGTCAGGAATGGACCCCATAAACGAAAGAAAGATGTTTCAGCAATTGGTCAGAGCTGCCAGCCAATCAAATACACCACAGTAAGAACAGTGATAGAACATATTTGGTGTTTTATTTGGCTAATATAATATGTCCTTGACGTCCATAATCACTGTCACAGTAAGCGATCGGAGTACTACAATTACAAATATGAGCATAACCCAAAATTTTGTAGCGATGATGTTTAAAGGCATTCAAAACTCAGCTTTTCTTATTAAGCTGATCAGATTACTTGGAAACTGTTGCACTATTGCACAGGTGTTTCTTGCTTACACCAAAGCTGTTACCAAATCTGGAATACAGTGAGGCCTGCAGCATCCTGACGGTTATGAACGGTCCGTGGATTGAGGATTCATCCAAAGGTTGAATGCTACTCCAAGCTAAAACTAGTCTTGTTCCATTGCAATTTCGTGGTGCTTATTTGCTTGCTTTTCTGTTTGCGTGATGTAGTGTGGAGTAGCGGAGAGTGCTGGGGCTCCGTGATGGGGCTATTGGGTGCAAGTAACTGCTAAAATTCTCGTGTTTGGTAATCAATCGGAAGAGAATACTGTGGTGTATTGTTTTTGCTGTTTTGTAAATGTATTTGTACCCAACCTAGTACACGAGGCTTCCACCAGCACAGTTGGTGAGAGTGTATATATGGCACTTGTGATGCTAGTCGCCCTCAGTTATGTTATCCTTTTGATCTTTTGGTAGTTTAAGCTCTGCTATCAAGTGTTATCATATAGTAATTTAAATGAGAAAAATCTTGGTCTTGAAATTGAGGTGAAGCTGTTTGTCAACCTCTAGATTGAGGGTTCAAGTATGAGAATAGTCACTTTGTGCATTTAATGTAAACGGTTAGATCCGTACCCTGTCTGTCTATTCCCAAACACCTATTAATTGGAACTAATTGGCATCCTTTTTTACGAAGCTCTAGGACTTCAAAATGAAATAAACTAGGATTTCACCTGGTACTGCCCATCATATGTGACACTTTACTAGCTAGGTAAATGTCATCATTTTATTGGTTACTCCCTCTGTCCCTTTTTTTTATTGGGTAAATTCCTCCGTGCCTTTTTTAAGTCTCCAATTTTGTAAATTCAACTCTTTATGATGATGTTATCATTACACTTTAGAAATTTCAACTTTCTATTATTGCTCTTATGGAGATATCATTGTTGCCCTTAACACATTGATTTTTCAAAATAGAATCTACTTTTTAGGGGCAACTTGGGAAATGAACCAACTTTTGCCCCCAAACTTTTTAAAATGGACACTCAATAAGGGATAACCTAAAATAGAATATTGGACCATAAAAAAAAAGGGCGGAGGGAGTACTATTTTGTTACGCCAGTTTGTTTTTTTGTTACATCATTCATGATTTATTGTTGCGCCTAAATACCAAACCTTAGCGTACTCCATCAGTCAATCAATTGTTATGGGCTTATTTGCAAGAACACCCCCTAAACTACCAAACGTGCCAACATGACCCCCCAAACTTTCAAAAACCAGCAACATCACCCCTTCCATCCAACTCTGTTAAAAAAATGGCCGAATTAGACGGAAAATTGAAAAACTTAACGGAAAAATAAATTTGAAGCCCAAAATGCCCTAAGATGAACCTTCAAATTTTTTTAAACTTAGATTTTGCATTTTGAAAACCTAATTAAACTTAACCTGGATTGCATATTTAAACCCAGATTTTGCATACTTGAAAACCTAATTAAAAACCCCAAATTGCACATTTGAACGCAGGTACTCTCTCTCTACCAATGGCAAACCCAGATTTAAGAAACCCAGATTAGAAATCAACCAGTTCCACAATTACAAACCCATATTCCAGATTAGAAATCAACATTTGAACCCTTACAAACCTAGATTGCAGATTACATATCAACATTTCATTTATTCAACCATAACAAACCCAAATTACAAATCAACAGTCAACATTTCATACCTTGCAAACCCAGATTACAAATCAACATTTCAAACATTCAACCATTACAAACCCACATTGCAAATCAACATTCAAAATCAACATTTCAAAGGATATTTACAAATGCAGATTAGAAATAAACATTACAACCATTACAATCCCGTATATCTCCCTACTGGGTTTGCACAGTCCAGATTTAAACCCATTACAAACCACTTTACTTAATTACCAGCCTCAGTTTATAAATACCGCCCATGGTTTCCACAATACCGGATTTCCGATGCCCAGTCTCAAGAAGAGTGTGACTCTCACTCTCTTCTCCCCCAATTGGTATTTCTGAAATGTGGTAGAAATGTGCTTCGGTAAACAGATCGGAAAACTACTACCCGAAATCAAACTTCTGAATCAAACAAAAAATACCTCCATATACTTCTGAGATCTGAAAATTCCTCCAGAATACACGGAAGATTCAGCAAAACAAGGGACCTCCTCCACTTGCGTTAAGAGCTTGATTGCTCATTGGAAACCCATTTTCCATATGAGATGAGTCTGAAATCAACCTTAGGTTGCCATTTGGAGGAGCTGAGCACTCCATTTTCCATATGAGATGACTCCGTTGAAAGAGAGACCCTTCAAAGAGAGCGAGAGAGAGAGAAAGAGAGATCTTCGGCCTGCATTTAGGGATTCCTTTAGATCTGGGTTTGTTTCTCTCGATCTGGGTTGGTCTCGATCTGGGTTTGTTTCAGTATCAGATGGGAGAGGGGAGGAGTGAGAGAGAGGAGTGGGTTTGTGAGGGTTCGTTCATGGCTCTAGATCAATTGATTAATCGATCATGGTGGTGGCTGCTTGTGTTATTTGCAGAGAGAGAGAGACGAGAGTGGGGGGAGAGATTAAAGTGTTGACCCTTACCCTTTTGCAAACCTAATTTAAGCTAGGGGTATTCTCGGTTTTTAACATGTTCCCGCCTTTGTTTTTAACGGTAAAATGGGGAAGGGGTGTTTTTGCTTGATTTTGAAAGTTTGGGGGGTCATGTTGGCACGTTTGGTAGTTTAGGGGGTGATGTTGCAACAAAGTGATAGTTTAAGGGGTGTTCTTGCAAATTAGCCTAGGAAAAATTAGGCAAAACTATAACATACTTTGCCTTTTTTGACAAAAGGATACGCGTTTTTTCAAATATATAGGAAGGACATTCCAAACCATTTGACATTCATGGGAAGGCCAAACTGCCCCACTGCCTCCATACCCTCCACCACCACCCCTGCTACCACCTCCACCGCCACTAAGATGAGTGGAGCCGTCACCGGAGCTCAGTCGGAGCATCATCGAAGTCGCAATACGTAGGATCTATGAGATTTCATAACCAGTGAATGTTCACAAGTTTTTTGTACAGTAGCTCTACCCACCACCAACGACCATCGATGACCCTCTCTCTCTCTCTCTCCCCTTGCTTAGTAGTGGCATCGATATGTGAGATTTCAAAACTAGTGAATGTTCACTAGTTTTTTTATACGGGGGCGTTAGCGATGGCCTCAACCTCCTCCTCGTCCTACCCCTCATTTTCTGTACGGCGGCGTTATCATCATCAACTGCCGCCGTTATTTTCGAATGGATTGAACATCGACCTCCAATTTAAACAGATTTGATTTTTTAATATTAGTGAAGTTTCACTAATTTTTTGGGTCGTCGACTGGAGGTGAGAGTCGTCGGCTGGAGATGTGAGTCGCCGGAAGAGGTTTACTGGAGGTGGGATGAAGGTTGGCTAGAGGTAAGAGATGGGTGTAAAGTTTTAAGATCAGTGAGATTTCACTAACTAATTGATCAGTGAGATTTCACTAACTTTTTGATCAATGAGATTTCATAAAAAAAAACTTTACTCCCTCCCTTCTAAATTGCTTGTCCCTTATACTATTTTGAGATGTTCTAATTTGTTTGTCCTCTTTGAAAAGTCAAAGCAAAATTTATTCAATCTTCCAAAAGAAACCCTTTACCAACAACAATCATTACACTCAAAAGTTGAATTATAAGGGCATTGTTGAAAATTAATGAATCTATTTAATGTGAATACATTTATTGCATGTCTGCCTAGAAAGTTAAAATTTCCAAAAATGACCAACAATTTGGAATGAAGGGAGTATCATTTTACAGACCACACAGTAAAGCTTTCCTTTATGACATTCCCTGTTCACAATGCATTGGTTCGGTTTTGAACTTGTCCCGATCCGCTAACTGAAAGGTAGAAGATGCAATTTACAAGTTAATGTATTTATCTTCCTTAAGCACTTTGCGCCGGTAGCTTGTAATCAAGCATTTCCTTTATATTTAACTTAATGGACGGCCCCATGGACGAGCATACATGCGCACTTTTCCAGTACACTCCCTTTGCACCAGATGGCTTGTTTGTTTCGACTGATTTCTGTGACACATTTAAGGAATAAAATGAAAATCAATAACAATGCTAGTTTTGCATGTTGGATACTGCATGAAACGAGAGAGAGAGAGAGAGAGAGAGAGAGCATACTATTGCAGCAAGCAAGTTCTCAGTAAGATCTTCCTCCGAAAAATCTGCCTTTCCAATGGGTAAATGAACTATCCCAGTTTTATCTGCTCTATATTCAAGTTTTCCCTTCTTGAATTCCTCTATAGCCTGAAAGAAATTGCAATTTGAATTGATTTAATTTCAGACAAATTCTAAAGGGTGCCAGCTAGCAGAAAAATCAACAGTGCTGGCTATATCTCAAGGACTAGAGCATAGTTGTCGGTAGTGGTCAAGTGCCTTGACTGTCAGATTCCTCTACTTCAAATGCCAAGGGCACGAGAACACGAAGAAATATATATTTCTTATATTATAATTTAATTGTCCGGGGTAAAATTCGTTTACAAGGTTTCATAGGACATACAGTGCATAATACGAGTTTTGTTCGCAATTAGGTTGTGCACTGAAACTAGGTATATACCCAAGTACATACATCGGACTCCTATGTCATACCCTCATCCAAGCCACTTGTACTCGTACTCGATACAATACAAGCCTGTGTAACTTAAATTAGTGGCACTTGGAACAAAGCTCACTCACAACCTACCTTTTTTGTTAATTAATTAAAGAAGCCTATATTAGTTGGCCTTTGGGGGGCATAAACCTCGTATACTTAGTGCCCGTTTGTTTGACGAGACTAAATCGTGAAGGGATATATCATATAATCTCATTGGACTTATACTAATTTGGATTAATAATACACACCCCACATGAAATCGTATAATGTACACTTTGTCCGTTTGTTGGATCATATATACAACGGATGTTTTATTCGTACCGTAATATCTAGTTCAATCCAATGAAACTAATGGCCACATAGAATATGGACAAAAACATAATCAATAATCGAAGTAAAAGAGTCACAAGTATCAACAAGAAACAAGAATGAAAGAGTAAGAAGGTTCTCTTCCAGTCTCCCAACAAAACAAAGCTACTAAACAAGTATCCTACTTGTGAAAATGATTCTCCACTCCACCACAGGATATCGATATCTTCACCAACAAAATTTTTCTTTGATTAGCTGAACTTCAACCACTAGAAGGTGTTCTACCTACTTCAGATACTAAAATATGGAAGACCGTATTGAAGTCATGTCTCCTCTCTGCGGAGGGGAGAGGAAGGATGAGTGAAAATTAGAGTGAAGCACACATATTTTCTGTTCATCCTTTCATTTTCCTTTTCTGTGATAAACCCTTTACAATTCCATGATCCAAACATAACCGAAGGTTGTCACCACAGGAAATACTCCCAGTCTCCCGTACGAAGAAAACCAATCCTTTGGAGGGCAGCTTGATGACAAAAAAAAAAAAAATTCTGAGGATGCAACACTATTGACATTTATTTTTCATTTGATAACTCGGTATCCATCCCAGTGGACCGACTAATCCGAGAGACCAATCTCACCATCCACTATGAACAATTACTATTGATATCGTTAGGTTTTTCTTGCCGAATGAGCTCGATAGCTCCCTTTTCTCTCAGCTGGACAGTATTTACACCTTATTAGTTACTAGTACAAACATTCCATCTTTCATCATATTTCCACTTGTCATTGACTCATTGCAAATATTTGATGAAAAACATCCTAACGTGGCATGCCATAATGTGAAGAAAAGAAATTCAATTTTAAATATATCATCTCTGAACTCCAGCATCCGGAAATGTATCCACTAAAAAGGAAACACGAACATGCTTCTCTACACCCATGAGGCCATGAGCATAATCAACAATATTAAATATCATACCTGAGGTATAGAAGCTGTAACAGTACCAGCTTTGGGATTCGGCATGAGTCCTCGAGGACCCAAAATCTTTCCTAGTTGAGCAACCTGATGAAGGGAAACATGTAAATAAATTCCAGCATACACAATTGACCCCAAAAATGTACACAGTTCCTGTATCTTTAAATTACGAAAAATGATCCATAAGCATAGCATCTTAACACTACTACTAATAAAGGGATAACCATACTTGATGAAACATGATAGCTGAAACACAAAAACACAATAAGTCACCCAATATCCATTACATTATGCACAAAGACCACTAATGTAAAAATACCAATCAACAACTAGTTTATTAACACTATTCTAAGCAAAGCCAAAGACACCATTTCAACTTCGTTCCGATCAACTTTTCTTTCCTTTTCGAGGAATCCCACTATTTTAAGACAAAATGATTATAGATTACCTAAGTCAAAAGACAAATGCCAGGTTCTTCAAAATCAACATCCTTTCCACATTTATTGACCTGCAAAACAAATTTCTTGACCTTTCTTTGCCTAATGTTTTCGGTTTGCACATGTGCATAATCATGCTTTGAGCACAGGACATGCCATCGAAAATTTGGTTGACTCGCTAAATTAATGCAAGAGTAACGGTTTGGGTCCATAGTACCACAACAAAAGTAGAAAACGTAGAAACTAACCGATAGTAAAAGAGGTCAGACTAAGATATTTATGAAGTTATAATATATGTCATCAAGTGGAGCTACGAACCTATCAAATTACATTTAGTAATGCACTTTCCAAGACAAGTACACCTTCCTTCCAAATAATCCAACATAATAAGCTAAAAATCCAGCAGGGGAGAGGAGATTTGGCAAGAGAAGAGGTTACAAAAATTGGTCATTATGCTCTTCTCTTGGAAAGCTGTTTTGCATGATTCAAAATAATATTTAATTGTAGTGGATGTTCAAAAAATACTCTAAATTCGATATTCTATAGAAATCTACCCCGATCCTACCATAATATAGACCATGTGCCATATGGCCATTCCGTTCCTAGTAGTGGTGCATTCCGTGTTTTGGCTGACAAGGTTATAACTTATAACAGAGAGAGAGAGAGAGAGAGAGAGAGAGAAAGAGAGAGAGAGAGAGAGAGAGAGAGAGAGAGAGCTCCTTCAATGATTTTAATTTTAACATGACATCAGGTGTGCGTTAAAGATTTTATCTTTTGGAAATATATTTCTTAAGAAACTGGTTGCTTATTCGACCACATTAACAAGCTTAGCTGAAAGACCAACTTGACCTCTTACCTCTTACCCAAGTTCGGTGAACTGTTTAATTTTGCATTGCATTAACTTTATATAAATCATCTGCAAAGTACATAAAAAGATTGAGAGCACAAACCCACACGCTAATGAGAACACCAGAATCCTAGGAAAAGCAAGTCTCAATATATCGAATCGTAAGATAAAAAAAATAGCCCGTATGAAGACAAAATGATGTAGCATGTGAACAATGTGCATGCATATACAAATGATGCAACAATCTTAACAAGGTCATGACAAACCTTATATTAGTATCCACAATTAGTCGTTATAAAGAAGAGACGCAGAAAGAGGATAACAAACTAAAGAAGTAGGGGAAAATGTAAGAAAGTTTATCTTTTGCAATGCAGGGTAGCACAGTCAAGTAAGGAGTCAATTTAGAAAGGGAAAATAAGTTTTACTCAACAGTCGGCAATCCACTCTCAAAATTTACGTGCTGTATTTTTTACCGGAACCCTCACCAC
Organism: Vaccinium vitis-idaea; assembly: GCA_963854785.1. Classification (NCBI taxonomy): domain Eukaryota; kingdom Viridiplantae; phylum Streptophyta; class Magnoliopsida; order Ericales; family Ericaceae; genus Vaccinium; species Vaccinium vitis-idaea. The sequence continues at coordinate 17,514,034 of OY978226.1, forward strand.
AAGGAAAATGAGACTTCGTGCTTTTTTATTTAGGTTGTGTCACTTTTCCTTGTCTTCTTTAATGGGAGGATTATAGGTAACTTACGGTCTTAGTAAGAGTGACAAAGTAATTAAACCCCTGTCTTATCAAATCAAAACAACAACAAAATCAAGACCTTAGGCATCATATCTGGACTCGCGATTAATTTATCAAATTCCATGAATCCTCCTTTTATCTGTCCTATCAAGTCCTCTCCGCCAACCAGATCAGCTCCTGCATTTTTCGCCTCATCAACCATTTCACCTGTAGATTATCAGCTATTTATAACTTGCTATGAGATAGTAATACAATTGATTAAAGATAATAACAGAAAAGAGCCCAACAGTATCTTAAATTCAAGAGGTTGTCATTGTCCACATGTATGGGCACATAAATTTCTACAGAGAACGATAAAGACATTCACCAGGCTGTGTTTCAAATGCGTAGAAGACAAGTCAGGACATGTGGAAAATATAGTGCCAACATTGTCGCATAGGAAGGAGAAGATACAAAATGTTTGTAACTGAAAAAGAAGCACAATAACTAACAGAAAAAGAATTTGACACAACTGTCATATAAAAGTAAACAGAACCAGCTTAAAATAAAACTGGTTCAAAATCCTAAGAGCTTCTATTTCTGTTTTATGATATGCTTCAGGACTGGGTATATATCATCACATTCTTTGCATTTTCTAATATGCTTATGTTCACTAAGATCGCAAAAACTAGGGTTGCAACCCAAGACAGGTGATATAGACAGAAACATCAAAAAGGCAGCTGCAAGATTTTAAGAGAGGAGATATAAATATATTCATTCCAGACGATTTGTCCATGTACAACATCTATTCACAACAAAGTGCCCCATTGTCTGCAATTATCCTTTATCACTTCACTCAAAATGCCTTATAAAGAATCCTTTCATAACCCCCCAAAAAAGGTTACAATACTTGGAGATGATTCTTCTAAATCCCTTTTGCATGCAACACCAGACTCAAAAAAGCCCATGTAGTCCAAAACCTAAACATTGTTGTCCATATCAGCATAGATGATGTCTTTCCCGACCAACTGGAGGAGAGGAAGAAGAAAAAGAATAATCTAGAAAATGTGGTTGAGATGAGGTGATGCTGTGGTGATTAGGGTTGGAGTAGAAAGTTTGGTTTCAGATTGATTGTCAAAATAGGTATCGTGTCTGTCTGGTTACAATGAGGGGAGATGGGTTAGTGATCTACATACAAGGGCATTTTTGTGTCTACATGGTTAAAATTACGTACACTGTCAGGTTTTCTTTTCTTTTTACAATGACTACATGGAGGGAGGTCCCTGCATAGTATTACAAGTTTACAACAAGTGGGAAAGGGGATAACTAGATAAGTTTAAATTACATTTGTTATTTACAAATTTAGGTGTGCGTGGGTGGGGCAAGACAGTCTCGCACAATTACATTCCACTGCATCTAATCACTTGTCTTCCTTTGGGCTTGGACCTAGGGAAAAGGAAGTTCATTGAAAAACCTTTGCAACATTGGTTATGGAATACATTCAAAAGAAGACAACTAGACAAGGGTGTTGGAGAGCGAACACATGGGGTAAGATGCCAAACAAGATCCATATGTCATCCATGATGGAATTATAGGAACCCCACAAGGAATGACTCATGAGGATACTACCAAAGCATTTTCAATTCCGTCGGAGATGAGATTTTAGCATTGGTATGGTGATAGGCAGTTGGGCCCGATAACTAAGCCACGCACCATGATATGGTTCCGCCAGATTTTCTAGGGCCTTGCAAGATTGGGAGATTAAGGTAGAAGCATTATCAGAATTTACTACCTGAGGGTGGAAGGACTCCATATGCGGCTAGAATCAAAGCAAGAGAAGTTTAATGGTCAATTCTATTCTAGAACATTTATCAGGACTCGTGCACAGGCTAAGGCCTTCCTAAGGTAGCTTCAAACCACCAGTACAGATTTCAATATGGGAATGACTTTCATTGTTGTGAGTGGAACAAGGGATCTCTAATTGGTGTTTATGGTCAAGGAAAACTGGGAAATAGTTATCATGAAAATCTTTCTGAAATGGTGCACTTCATGTTCCCACCCTAAATATTGATTTGCGCCCATGTATTGTTGCTATTATTGTTTCCTTTTCTGAGTTTTGATTGATAGGCAGCTACAGACTTGAAAGTATTGTTTAATTTGTTTAGCATTGATCATTTGGCAAAATTTCTTAGAAAAAAAAAAATTCAGTTATCCAAACGATTGAGTTGTCCGAATTAAAACTGATCAAGTAAAGGCCCTGTTGAAAAAGAAAAAAGAAAAAAAGACAAACAAAGGGGGGGTAGTACCTTGAGCCAGAACAGCCACTTTAACAGTCCGTCCAGTTCCCTTCGGTAAACTCACCTATCAGGAAGCATCGAACAATTGAAAATTTTAATTTTAGTATAAAAGGACCGGTGACCCTTCTTGATATAGTTTTCCCAGCGTTAATAAATACATCAGAAACTCACTGTTGCCCTCAGCTGTTGATCATTGTATTTTGGGTCAATGTTGAGACGGAAATGAGCTTCAGCTGTTTCAACAAACTTTGTGCTTGCCATTTGCTTGAGTAATGATATTGCTGTTTTTATATCATACTCTTTCTTCATTTCCCTCAACTTTTGAATTTCCAAGAATCTCTTGGATCTAGTCTGAGAATCCCAATAAAAGGAGGAGTACAAGACTTACAGTTAAGTCAAGACAAGCAGTAGGAATGTCAATTTAAACATCCCATACAGCAGAAAATGATAGGAACAGCAATCAAAGTGACAACTGACACGTATCATATTTTGGATTGTAGCACTGTCAAAACTATTCACAAGTAGTAAACTCTCAACGACAATATACGTACTTCAAACGAACTTTGGAGCAAGATAAAATATTAGAAGTTTGAACCAAGAGCCCATGAAACTCTTATTCTATGATCTTTTAAATTTCATAATAAGTTGAGAATTTTGAGGAAATTGAGTGGTACAGTTTGAGAAACATGTTTACGGTTCATACTCATTTCATTAACGAAAATACTACACTGCATCATTGAGTATCCGTTTCCATGCCAGAATTATAACTGCTGAATTATAAATGAGAAACTAATTGTGCGAAGACCCTGATTGTTCTGCTACAAACAGCCCTAATTCAAAGGATTACAAAAAGAAGAATATGATAAACGGGAATATGATCTTCTAGCTTCGATCAGAGCCAATGCAAGAGAGTAGTCAGGGAATAGAGGACCGGAGATTATAATATACAACGGAAGCAAAGCCCAAAAAGACATAAAATTGTAATCACTCTCCAGGGGTTTCAGAACAAAAAGAACGAATGAAATAACACACTCCGAATCTGTCATTCCACTGGAACTACAAAAGGTTTTGTCAAACAAATTCTGAATTGACAATACAAAGAAATTGAGCAAAACTTATTATGCAAATTAATACACATCTCCACCATGAGATTATTGAAATTGAAGTACACAGTAAAATATACATAATAAAATCTATACAAATCATGAGTATTGACAACAATCCACATATCCATCATTCGGGAAATAAATCAAGAACCGACTCTATGGGATACTAATTAGCACAATGGTGTCCCAACTCAACCATGCGATTCTTGAAACTTATACCACTGAGGCCATTGGTCAAGGGAAGAGAAGAAGAGCCCTTATGTGACTGATGTAAAACATGACTGCCCTTTTTTATGTTCGAGCACTAATGGATTCTGGTTGGATTTTCTTCAAATGTTTTGAACGTGTCCACAATTAGATCAAACTATTTAGTATGCATTTGGGGTTCCGATTCTTAAAATAAGGTAGGTTTTTTTCAATAAGTAATTGTAGGATAAGTGATGAGATCTGCAGATATATCATAGGTATTGTAGAATTTCTGTTAAAAAGGATACGAGATGGGTTGCGTATAGTTTTCCGAAAGAATTTTTCAAAAGAGACAGATACGAACTGTAGGATAGGTGTTTTTAAAAACCATACCACAATCATTATAGTAAAGAAGGGGGCAAAAATGAATCAGATTACTCTGTGTCCCCACAATTCGCTCAGAAAATAGAAAAAGCAATAAGAAATGAGATTAGGCATACTCTGTCACTCTTGAGAGGTAATGCAGCTTTTCCTTTCTTGGGCTTTGTTGGAGGAGTAAAAGCACCACGTTTCACATCACCCTCCTCATCCTCATCCTCATCCCGTTCATCCACCTTTTGTTTCACATCTACAGCTACCTCTGCTTCAGAAGCCACAGCTGCAGCTGCAACTGGGTAAGACCAGGATTTGGGTGGGGAGGAAACATCAATCCACTTGGTTGGTTTTCTTCTCCCTCGGCAGTGTAACAACACTGGGTAGAGATAGAAACTGTTGGAGCAGTTAAGAAAGCGGGGTTTGGGCCTCAAGGATAGAGCAAAGGAAGCGGCGTAGGATGGCAACAGAGTCGTAGAGGGCGAAGGAGCAGTGGTGGCCATTTTTTCTGTATTGCAGAGAGTCTCAGACCTCTCTCTCTCTCTCTCGCCCCTTCGTATAACTGATGATAAGATAAATTTCACCAGGCCAAAAAATAAATAAATAAATAAATTCGATGATAAGATAAATTTCACCGTAACAAAGGGGGAAAAAAAATGATGAAAAGATAGGATGCGTCTTGCAATAAATAATCACAATTGTTGATTGTATATTTATTTTATTTCTTTTTGAAATGGGATAATTTGTTGATTGCAGGGCCATTTAGCTAAAAATTCAAAATATTTGATATTTTTTAAGGGAATGATAATAAACTTTTGTAATCGAACATAAAGATAAAAAAATATTTGACATTTTTTAAGGGGAAGACGGAAGTTTTGCAATCGAACATAAAGACAAAAAAAATAGTGAAATGTCTCTAATTTTTAAAAGTTTTAATTTCATATAGAAAATTAAAAAAAAAAAATCAACTCCTCCCTCTTGGCTGACCACCATCCCACCTCCGGCCGACAACTTCCGACGACCCAAAAAATTAGTGACATCTCACTAATTTTTAAAAGTTCTGCCTCCCTACCAACCACCACCCCACCTCCTTGCCAACCACACCCCACCTCCGATCAATGAATAAAGACAAAATAATCCAAATTCGTCGTCTGTTTATTATTATTTTTACTTTTTAAAAAATTCTTTTTTTTTAGACGAACCAATAATTCTACAAAATAATTAACGCAAAACTTAAAAAGACAATAAAAATTCGAATAGAGACAAAACACAATCTGTAAGACCCCACCGCACTCACGTTGGTACTGAAGTTAATTTCTCAAAATGTGTGGGTGGTGTTAGGAGTATGTTACGCTTCAATAAGGGGCTATGGGGACTCATTGGTAAACTTGCATGTTCAAACTTCTTGTTTTTTTTTTTTTTTGATCAGCTGTTCAAACTTGTTGTTATGCACTTACAGTTGGTATCTAGTTAATTTTTAGTGATGTTATTGTCGCCAATAGGCACAAACGTTATTTCCGAACTTAAAAGCTCTAGCTAGGTTGGAATTTACAAGAAATTGTGTCTTTTTGGCATATCTCTCCTTATAATTATAATGTTACTGTTATTTTTTTATCTACTAGACTGTGTAAGCAAACCCCCCCATCACTTAAAGGCAGTACTTCCTCAAGTTGCAAAGCCTATGACTACTGAATTTTGAGATTGAGTTGAACAAGTCCTCTAATTCAAATTCGGCAACTCCAGCAAAGATCAAATTTTATTCGAATGAGCATAGTCGATGAACCATAACAAGTTGGGGATTCACCGTCATCTAGCCCCATTCCGTTTGATTTTGACTAAGGATTGGAGAGACATGCCTCTTCTGGGTCATAGGAGTCAAATATCCGCTTGAGGAAAGGAAAAGGGGCAACCAGAAACGGGATCAAAACCCCAGATTTTGGTGTTTACTTTTTTTTTTTTTTTTTCTTCCTTCGGGCTGGAGATAAAGCGGAGCTCAAAACAAGGAGGGACCACTTTTGTAATGACCCGGGATTAAATTCTAATTCTTTTATTATGTTAAGTGAGGAAAAAATTAAATTAGAGTTAAATTATATGTTTCGTGGATGCGTTTGTATAAGAACGTGTGAATCAAAGTGTAGCAGAAGTTCAGTGGATTGTTGTGATGTGTGTTTTGATGTCATGAGGAGGTTTGGAGGTGTTGAGAATGTGTTAGAAATGGTCGAGGGGCGAACCGATGGAAGTAGTAGAAATTTAGAAATTTTCTCAGGTCGTACCGGTACCAAGGTTTACCCCAGTACCGGTACCCAGCAAACATAGACTTTGGCTATCGGTGCTGAGGAAAGTGCAGTATCGGTACCCACTAACAGATTTCTAAAAATTTTGTGAGCTATTTAGCGCGCTATATATATAGACCCATTTACTCAATTTTCACCCCAAACCCACAAAATAAACCCTAAATTCATCTCTCCCTTCTCTCTTTAAATCCCACTCAAACCCTAGGATTTCTACCATAATCAACCACAAATATTCAAGATCTGGACATCCCAGGCTTTGTATTTCTCTTGGATTTTGAGTTTGACACTCAAGAAGGTAAGAACTTAAGTTTTTGGCTTTGTTTCTCTCTCAAGCCCATTGTGGATGCTGCCACGGGGCTCTTGACTTCGCCGGAGATTTGATTTGTTTTAAGAGTCGCCACTCGGGTTTGAGGATAATCACCCGAGAAACATATATATATATATATTTTAAATATGACTTCCGTACCGTTATTTCAGAAAAGGTTTTGCGACTGATCATTTAGAAAAATGTCTGGGTTTGGAGCCACGTTACAAGAGGGGAAGGATTTTATGGCACCCCCCTCGCTCGACATAAAAAATCGGTCTCTACTTTAATGTTCGTGGGATTTTATGAAATATTTTATTATGAAACTTTGTTCATATATTTAGAAAAATAACACATAGGAAATTGAAATTGCAATGCTAAACGACATGATAAAAGTGCTATTAATATACAGAATATAGGGCATGACGTAAATTCAAGATTGATCAAACACTGCTCCTATCAACATAGAACTTGGGCGCCCAGATTGAACTTGGGAGTCCTAGTTCTGATCAGCCACCAAAATTTATTTTCTTTGATTGTGACTTTGATGATATTTTTCTGAAAACTTTTTGAATGTACGGAAGCAGTGTTGGTCGAAGGATTGCAACTTGAAAAAAGATAAAAATTACTATTGTTTTGATAAATGTAGAATTTTGAATGAACCAGAATTGAATTAAACAGGAATGATTTAAAAGAGAGAATAAAATAGGCCCTGGACCAAGAATTACTGTCAAAACATAACTTTTGACCAAAACGAGCCAGGACCTGAACTTGGGCGCCCAAGTTTAATTTGAGCGCCTAGGTTCCCTCCAGTTTATAAATTTTGAAAAGTTATATTTTGTGACGATTTTGTTTCCCCCTTTTTGTTACATAACCAGTATGGGTTACTGGGATGTATATGTGGACGCTGCTACGGGGTTCTCGACTTCGCCAGTTTGAAAATTTGATTTGCTTTAGGAGTCGCCATCCGGTTTTGTGGAAAATTACCCGAGACACCATTTTGAAAAATGTGACTTCTGTACTGAGACACCATTTTCAAAAATGTGACTTCTGTACCATGTTTGAAAAAGGACTCGTCATTGATCTTTGTAACTAAAAAAGATTTTGGATTCGAAGTCAGGTTACAAGAGGGGAGGGTTTTACGGCACCCCCCTCGCCTGATATGAGGATAGGTCTCTACTTTAATGTTCGTGGGATTTTTACGAAATGCTTTATTATTGAACTTGATACACGTAACATGATAGAAATGTAATTAGAAGAAATTCGAACACATATGAATGAATATACCATGCATGTAAATGTGTATGAAATGCATTAATATGAAAAATCAAACTTTTCAACTTTCAACCCAATTTTAATTCTTTTTATTTAAAACTTGATGATTTGAAGAATATTTAGAAAAATTGTTTTTGTACGGGGAATAAATCCACGTAAGCCTGGATCACGTGTTTCCTTGATTCAACCCTAGATTTGCAAGACAGAAAAAGGGTTAGAGCGCCTTTGCCTCTCGTTGGCAAAGGCCCTTCGATGCCAAAGTTAGTATCTCGTACTCACAAATCACAATGCGTATGAAAAGGGTTTCACAGCGTACCTTTTTTCATGGGTTTGATGCTATATTTATAGGTGGGGATAATTTGCTCATTAGGGCGTCACGTTGCTCCTGTTTCCTATTCGCTTTAGAAATCCTCTTCCTAATAGGACTTTCCTATTAGGCACATGCTTCCAAATACAGGAGCAACGTGACGCCCTAGCATTCCTAACGTGATAAAGGAATGGTTTCCTAGCAGTATTTGGAAGCAGCAGTCCTTGGAAGCATGTGCCTAATAGGACTCTTTCCTATTAGTAGCAGTCCTTCTTTCCATATAAGACTCTTTCCTTTATGAAACCATTCCTTTATCACGTTAGGAATGCTCATACTAATCCCGTATTCTACGGGATTGTTCCTTATCCCATAAGGAACCGACATAGAGTGTTCTGGAATGTCTCACCGCCTTATTCGTGGCGGTGTCGTGCTTCCACGTAGCTCGGAATAACCCGTACATAGCTCAACTCATCACGCCGAGCTGAATTACGTATTCCAGAATGCTGTTTGAGCTATACACGTAGCCTACCTAGCTCGGCCATATCAGGGGCATCCCTTTATGTCTCACGCCGAGCTAGTGCATCCTGATTTATTAGTTCACTCTTATTATTCTGACCTTATTCATGGCCAAACCAGCTCGGCACAGGGCTCAAGGACTCCCTACGTGGTGCCGAGCTTATTCACCCTCTCGTGGTGTCTGCTCAAGGCATGTGCTATGCCTTTTACTAGGATAATCATATTTTACCCACTCCAGTTTTGTTTTTCTTTTTTTGTTATCAGAGACTTAAAGAGAAAAGTGGCAGGCAAGCCAAAATAGGAATCTACAAAATAAATTCAGAAAAAATAATTTATTCATTGCACTTATGCGTGCCAATAGTACTTGGGCGCACAAATACTATTTGGGCTCTCGAATGAGCATTTGGGTGCCCAAATACTCTTCCAGATTTGATATTTTGAAAAATTATTTTGCCGTAATAAAGGCTTTATGTGAATATAATTTCAATATGGAATATTGAAATATACCCAAAAGAAGTCCCCTCAAGGATCAAATAGTGGCACAAAGGCCAACTTTTTACGTTAAAAAATGCTTGAATGTTGCTCCTTGAACTTGGTTTTTTAGGATGATTGTTGTTTGAACGTGGGTGGAAAGGTTGACACCTGGGCTTAAGGTTTTCAGAAGGTTTTGAGGAGTTTAAAGTGGCTGTAAATGATGGAAGAGATATGTAGAATTGGATTTTTAGGATTTTAGGACTTTATGGTAGGATTTTTGTAGTTGGGAGGTGAACTGGAGAGAATGACAGAATAGAGTGATAGCAGCAGTAAGTAGGGGAGCATAAAAGCTTGCATCAGGTTTTTTTAGAGAAAAGGAGGTATATATAGGTGAAGAAGGGTTCAAAAGGAGGGTTTGAGAAGGTTCAAATGGCCTACAAAGGTCCCAAAAACATGGTTCCTGGATTTAGGGGGTTGTGACCACTTAGCCATGCTGCAGGAATCGAATAACAATCATAACATTCGCCTGAAATATACTTTGTACAAACTTGGCGTGCAAGAATTAACTTGTGCGCACAAGTACTACTTGGGTGCACAAGTTCAATTAGTTCGCATGAGTTGAACTTGGGCGCACCAGTACTACTTGGGCGCACAAGTGCTACTTAGACGCACTGATGCTATGATGGTTTTGGCAATTGAGGTGCTAGCATTAGAGTTTTGGTGATGGTTTTCAAGGATTAATTTGAAAGTAAGTGTTTTACTATTCTGGATAGGATTGTATCAAGCATTTATCGAGGTAATTCGACCTTATCTTCATCATCAGGGAAGTCGTTTAGGCCGTTGTTCGAGAATCGAGAGGACGTAAATTGGGGTGTCTACAAGTACAAAATAAAATACTCAACCATAGAAAAGGAAAACTATTTTTGACGAATTAAATAATTTGAAAGTTGAATGCAATGAGCTCAACCTGTGCTATATATTCCAAAACAAGTGGGAGAAATCCCACCAAAAGTGAATTCATTTTCCTGCATTGGGATCCTAATTCACCAAGACAGATCCTCACCGTACACGTGAACAACCCTTTAAGAGCTTGAAACAAAGGCCCTTGGTCTTGGTTTTGGTTTTTGAGAGATGATGCTTGTGATGGGTCTTAAAAGGTTCAAAGGGCCTACAAGGGTCCCAAAACACATGGTTCCTAGACTTAGGGGTCCTGTGGACACCTAGCCATGCTGCGGGAATCGAATAACAATCATAACATTCGCCTGAAATATGCTTTGTACAAATTTGGCGTGCAAGAATTAACTTGTGCGCACAAGTTCAATTCGTGTGCACGAGTTGAACTTGGGCGAACAAGTGCTACTTGGACGCACAAAATGCTATGATGGTTTTGGCAATTGAGGTGCTAGCATGAGAGTTTTTGTGATGGTTTGCAAGGATTAATTTGAAAGTAAGTGTTTTACTATTCTGGATAGCATTGTATCAAGCATTTATCGAGGTAATTCGACCTTATCTTCATCACCGGGGAGGTCGTTTAGGCCGTGGTTCGAGAATCGCAGGGGACGTAAATTGGGATGCAACAAGTACAAAATAAAATACTTGACCATAGAAAGGGAAAACTATTTTTGACGAAGGAAATAATTTGAAAGTTGAATGCAATGAGCTCAACCTGTGTTGTATATTCCAAAACAAGCGAGAGAAATCCCACCGAAAGTGAATTCCTTTTCCCGCATTGGGATCCTAATTCACCAAGACAGATCCCCACCGTACATGTGCACAGCCCTTTAAGAGCTTGAAACAAAGGCCCCTGGTGTTGGCTTTTGAGAGATGATGCTTGTGATGGGTTTTAAAAGGTTCAAAGGGCCTACAAGGGTCCTAAAAACATGGTTCTTGGATTTAGGGGCTGTGGACACCTAGCCATGCTGTAGGAATCGAATAACAATCATAACATTCGCCTGAAATATGCTTTGTTCAAATTTCGCGTGCAAGAATTAACTTGTGTGCACAAGTACTACTTGGGTGCACAAGTTCAATTAATGCACACGAGTTGAACTTGGGTGCAGAAGTACTACTTGGGCGTACAAGTGCTACTTGGACGCATAAATGCTATGATGGTTTTGGCAATTGAGGTGCTAGCATTTAGAGTTTTGGTGATGGTTTGCAAGGATTAATTTCAAAGTAAGTGTTTTACTATTCTAGATAGCATTGTTTCAAGCATTTATCAAGGTAATTCGACCTTATCTTCATCATCGGGGAGGTTGTTTAGGTCGTGTTTCAAGAATCGTAGAGGATGTAAATTGGGGTGTCTACAAGTTCAAAATAAAATACTCGACCAAAGAAAAGGAAAAGTATTTTTGACGAAGGAAATAATTTAAAGGTTGAATGCAATGAGCTCAACCTGTGCTGTATATTCCAAAACAACCGGGAGAAATCCCACCGAAAGTGAATTCCTTTTCCCGCATTGGGATCCTAATTCACCAAGACAGATCCCCACCGTACACATGCACAACCCTTTAAGAGCTTGAAACAAAGGCCCTTGTCTTGATTTTTTTAGAGATGATGCTTGTGATGGGTTTTAAAAGGTTCAAAGGGCCTACAAGAGTCCCAAAAATATGGTTCCTGAATTTAGGGGGTTGTGGACACCTAGCCATGCTGCAGGAATCGAATAACAATCATAACATTTGCCTAAAATATGCTTTGTACAAATTTGGCGTGCAAGAATTAACTTGTGCGCTCAAGTTCAATTCGTGTGCACGAGTTGAACTTGGGCGCATAAGTGCTACTTGGACGCGCAAATGCTATGATAGTTTTGGCAGTTGAGGTGCCAGCCTGTAGAGTTTTGGTGATGGTTTGCAAGGATTGATTTCAAATAAGTGTTTTACTATTCTGGATAGGATTGTTTCAAGCATTTATCGAGGTAATTCGACCTTATCTTCATCATCGGGGAGGCCGTGGTTCGAGAATCGTAGAGGACGTAAATTGGGGTGTCTATAGTATATTTAGGGGATCCCTCAAAAAATTGATTAGGCTGTGTACATTCAAAATTGACTTATACATTCAAAATTTTGAATGTACATCAAAATCTATGACCATTTTACCCTCCAAAGGTAGGCCATGAATATGACCAAGATCATACTATGGTATAGTATAAGTGCCAAGAAGGGACATGAAGGACCAAGTACCGAGGTCGGTATAGCTAGGCACCTACTTACATAGGCATAAAGCATCATTGCCAAACAGTATGACATGTCAGCCAAAACCGCCTTAAGAGAACAAAGTGGCAGAACATTTTGGAAGGATCTGGAATGGTCTCTTTTGTGATAAAGAGATGAATCCCAAGATTTAAGGATTGGCATAAAGCTTCCATATTGGATGAAGAGTTCAATACGGATACAGAATCTTAACAGAGATAGGATGAAGTTGTAAATCTATATAGGAACAAGACCTATATGGGGAAGAATCCTAGCCTAAGATAAGATTGTGTATAACCAACATTCATTGTCTTATGGGACGAGTCCCATAAGGAGAAGGTTTCCTAAATCGGTAAGGAAATTAGGGCAACGAGAAGTATTGATTAACAAGTAAACCTACATCTATAAATAAAACATCGAACCCATGAAGAAAGGTCTGTTGTTACTCAATGTTATATGCATTGTGTGATTTAACTTATTTAGTGAACCATTTACTAACTTAAGCATCGGAGGGCCTTTGCCGAAGAGAGTCAAAGGTGCTCTAACCGATTGTTCATCTTACAGTATTAAGGTTCCAGTGGGAAAGCACGTGATTGATCTCTTTAAGAGGAAGGAAACTATATACGTGGATTATTCCCCGTATAATTGGAGGTTATAGGTCTTTGGATTATTTAGGGTTTTGCTCAAAACCCTCTTGGGTAGGGATTTCTCTTCTCTCTTTACATGTTCATGGATTGTGCTTGTGTTTGATCTTCATATTTCATACATCTTTTGATGACTGTGTTGATTCTAGTTGTGATTGTGCAAATGGGATTTGGACTTTTTTCTTTCTTAGTTTGCACGGTTTAAAGAGTTGGTCGATCAACATACTTTTGGCGTATTGGGGGGTCTTAATGAAATATGGAAAGAAATGGGAAGGTGTGAGTAAATTAGTCTCAATATAGTATGTTTGATGTATGTGGCATCTAGTGATGCTATATAGTGACTTCGATAATGAATTTTGGTGATGAAAATGGAGACTTGACTTTTTTTTTTTTTTTGGTGATGATGAAGACAAGGTCGAATTACCTCAACAAATGCTTGAAACATTGATAGCCAGAATAGTAAAACACTTACTTTGAAATTAATCCTTGCAAACCATCACCAAAACTCTACATGCTAGCACCTTACTTGCCAAAACCATCATAGCATCTGTGCGTCTAAGTAGCACTTGTGCACCCAAGTAGTACTGGTGCACCCAAGTTCAACTCGTGCGCACTAATTGAACTTGTGCACCCAAGTTAATTCTTGCATGCCAAGTTTGTACAAAGCATATTTCAGGCAAATGTTATGATTGTTATTCAATTCCTACAGAATGGCTAGGTGTCCACAACCCCCTAAATCTAGGAACTATGTTTTTGGGACCCTTGTAGGCCCTTTGAACCTTTTAAAACCCTCCTTTTGAACCCTTCTTCACCTATATATACCTCTTTTTCTCTAAAAAACGTGATACAAGCTTTCATGCTCCCCTACGTATTGCTACTATCACTCCATTCTGCCCTTCTCTCCACTTCACCTCCCAACTACAAAAATCCTACCATAAAGTCCTAAAAATCCAATTCTACATATCTCTTCCATCATTTACAGCCACTCTAAACTCCTCAAAACCTTCTGAAAACCTTAAGCCCAGGTGTCAATCTTTCCACCCACGTCCAAGCTACAATCATCCTCAAAAACCAAGTTCAAGGAGTGACATTTCAAGCATTTTGAAGGTAAAAAGTTGGCCTTTGTGCCACTATTTGATCCTTGAGGGGACTTCTTTTGGGTATATTTCAATCTTCCATATTGAAATTATATTCAAATAAAGCTTATATTACGTCAAAATAATTTTTCAAAATATCAAATCTGGAAGAGCGTTTGGGCGCCCAAATGCTCATTCGTGCGCTCAAATGGTACTTGTGCTCCTAAGTACTATTGGCACGCACAAGTGCAATGCATAAATTATTTTTCCTAATTTATTTTGTTATTTCCTATTTTGGCTTGCTTACCACTTTTCTCTTTATGTCTCTAATAACAAAAAAAGAAAAACAAAACAATTTTTCTAAACATTCTTCAAGTCATCAAGTTTTAAATAAAAAGAATTAAAATTGGGTTGAAAGTTGAAAAGTTTGATTTTTCATATTAATGCATTTCATGCACATTTACATGCACGCTATATTCATTCATATGTGTTCAAATTTCTTCTAATTACATTTCTTGCATGTTACGTGTATCAAGTTCAATAATAAAGCATTTCGTAAAAATCCCACGAACATTAAAGTAGAGACCGATCCTCGTATCAGGCGAGGGGGTGCCGTAGAACCCTTCTCCTCTCGTAACCTGGCTCCGAGCCCAAAATTTATTTTTTTGGGATACAAAGATCAGTAACAAAACCCTTTTCAAAACACGGTACGGAAATCACGTTTTTCAAAAATGGTTTCTTGGGTAATTTTCCACAAACTCGGGTGGCGACTCCCAAAGCGAATCAATTCTCAAACCAACGAAGTCAGGAGCCCTATGGCAGCGTCCACAATACTCTCTTAATAAATGTATGTTTTGAAAAGTTAATAAGTAAAAATTTGTACAATTATTATTTTACCTTTTTCAAATATTAGTGGATAAATAGTTAATAGGTAAAGTAACATTTCTATCTCCTTGTTTTCTTCAATTTCCTTTTCAAATTAAAGTACACCCACTCCCATAAAATTCATTTTTTTCTGAATATTATTAAAATATCTGTAAAGCGAGCATCATGAATCATGATACAATCGTTTCTGGCAGATTTTTTTTTAAAAAAAAAGGTTTTTGTAGACACCCCAATTTTGACCCTGGAAACCTTCGAGCATTCCCGATGATGAAGCAGACCAACCATGTATACCTCAAGGCTTGGATCAAGGCTTGAACTTGCCAAACTACCCAAAACCACCACAAACCCTTTTCCAACAACCCTAACCAACCTAAAAGTTTCAAACTATCAAAATAAGCCGAGCCAAACCACTGTGCTCAAGACCCTTTGAGCGCTCAAACCATGACGTCACCCTTTGAGCGCTCAAACCCTGTCCAGTAAGCTTTTTGCAGAGCATCTAATCATGAGATTCTGCTGATTTGGAGGGTGTATAGACGGCGTATATCTTCCTATACACGTATGATGGCCCCTATTAAGCCTAATTTATATTTTAAATCAAAAATCCATTTTCCCTCTCATTCTCTCTCTATAAAACCACCCTTTCATCCATTGTTTCAGGGGTTACCAACTGATTATCCACACTCTCTCACTCTAGAAATCCATCTCCAGTTTATATCCTCTATCATCTTCATCCAATTCAAGAGTCCATCAACCCCAATGTAGAAAATCCATTTGATCATCATCATCTAAGCTCACATACACCCTCATCCACTCAAGTAACCACATAACTAGACCTACATTCTCACTTCTCTGTCCAAAACATCACCTTTTAAGCCTATGTTTGAAGCCATTACTCAATCAACCATCAAAATCACAAGTTCAAGCCTTGATCATAACCCAAAAGGTAAAAAATCATGCAAATAGCTACGGGTTGGTCAACCTGAGGGTGACCAGTAAGTTCATGAAGGTTCTATGTACATTCTATGAGCTTACAAGGTCCAAGAAATGAAGAAAATCAGCTTTTGAAAATATTAAGTCAAAAGAGTTTGAGCACTCAAACCCACCCTATGAGTGCTTAAACTGTTTTGAACTTTTTATTGTTTTGTAGTTTTTGATCTTTTCTCATAATGACATCATCTTTTGATGGCTTTTGGTTGGTTTAAACCCTCTCAAAACAGTTTATTATTCTCTTGATCATTGATTAATGAACCAAAAGCCATGAAAATGATGTTTTATCATCATCAAGCAATGAACAATCATGTTTCATGAAGTAAACAAGTGTATCTCACTATCTTCGATGACGATCAAAAGGTCAAAGTTCACAAAAGTATCAATGGAAGGCTAGAAACCACAAAAGCTCACAACCCCTGAATAGGGTTTGAGCGCTCAAATCCTACCCTTTGAGCGCTCAAACACTATTCTGCCATATCTCTGTTTCTTGTTTATTTCAGCTCTAAATCATGTTTCTAAGCTCATGATGGTGGGTGTGTGTGTGTGTGTGTTGTTACTGAGTTTATATGGTCTGATCCTCTCCCTCTCTCACTCTAACCATGCTTATGTTTGGTTCAAAGTCTATTATCCATTCATATAAGCTTATTTGGTTAACATTTATGGGAGATTAAAGTCATGTGCATCATTATTGCCTTGAGGTTATTGATGATCCAAATAAAGGCAGGAAGGCATGAGAGCACACAAACCACATGGTTTGAGCGCTCAAAGCCTCCCTTTGAGCGCTCAAACTGTTTTCCAGTTCAGAAAATGTTTTCATCATACAAGCCTAACAGCTGTGTTTTGAGTGTTCTGGATGTCTCTCAGCTAGGGATGGCAACGGGGCAGATTGGGGTATGAACCGAACCGAACCAAACCGAACTGAACCGCGAAACCATAACACCACCCCGAATCCACTCCGATAACCGAACGGGGTTCAGGTATTCCCCGAATCGAACGGGTACCCAGATAAATTGAAAGAAAGGAGCTAAAACAAAAACAAAAAAACCAATATAGCTCTCATACAACTGTAAAAGCATAGTAAACCAAATAGAAATCGAAACCAGACCAAATACCTTGTTTGGTTTGTAGAGGTAACTGATGAATCAGAAACATGAGACATGCATATGGTATTCATGCAATAACAGAGTAATTAAACTAATGTGCGATTCAATAAAATGCCAAATTTTTTTAGATCTACAGTCTATAGAGAAAATGTTTTGGGAAAACTATACTACAATGTTGACATTCTCCGAGAGAGAGAGAGAGAGAGAGAGAGAGAGAGAGAGAGAGAGAGAGAGAGAGAGAGAGAGACTTCGGAGAAGAAGGCACGATGATCGGAGACTTTACAGGCCAGTCAGTCGTCGGCTCTTGGTCTCCACAGTCGCCTCTCTCGTCTGTTGGAGTGTTGTGATTTCTGAAATGTTATCTGATAAGAATGAAGAAAAACCTAGGATTATATATATAAGGGGATATAGTGTAATTTTAAAATATACCCAATGGGGTTCTTATGTAATATGAATATATAATATAAGGGGTTTTGCGTAATTTATAATTTCGGTTTGGTTCAGTTCGGGTATCGGTTCGGTTCACAGGTGAAACCAAAACCGAACCGAACCCGTTCGGAAATCCCTCCATCCAACCCACACCTGTACCCACGGGGGGCGGGGGGGGGGGGGGGGGGGGAATCGGTTATGGTTCGGGGAAAAAAAATAGTTTCGGTTCGGGTGCCCATCGGTTCAGTCGATATTGCCATCCCTACTCTCAGCATTATATTTTCATACATTCTACATTTCTTACCTTGTTTGGTTAATTAATAAGCCTCAAATCCATGTTTGCATGATCATTCTGTTCTGTTAAGCCATCAAAGTCCTGTTTTCAAACAAGCAACAGTGTCCACATCATGTTTCCAGCAAATCATAATCAACAAAATCATGTGTAGTTGAGGAGGGTTTGAGAGCTCAAACCCTCCCTTTGAGTGCTCAAACCCCAAACAGGGGATCAGATTGGTTTTGTTTCTGCAACAATTTGTAGTGATGTTTCTGGTTATTTTGTTAGTGTTTTGCATATACTAACATTGTTACTCGATGTCCGATATCTTTAGTAGCCTATACTTGCATGCCATTATCATTCATGTAGTCCACGAAGGACAAGCATACACTGTAGCCTTCTTGTTGTGTTATCATCACTTGATTGGATCCCGATCCCCGTTCCCCGTTTATTTGCTCAAAGTTGGATCATAAACATTTCACATAATCCCACAAAAAGCTTAGCAGAGACCGGTCTTCATACGGGGCGAGGGTGGTGCTTTAAACCCTTCCCCCCTCGTAACCGAGGACCGGTATTCAAACTTTATCCTAAAAATGAGGCACGAGTCAATCGAGTTCGGTTCCTCGGGGACAATCCGATAAAACCCAGGTGGTGACTCCAAATTGAATCTCCACTGTGGAGGGGCGTCCACACTCTTTTTTGCGTCTCGACCAAAAAAGTGAGTAGCACAATTAAAAGAAATACCTTGAAATCATGTTATTTTTGCACTCTTGAGGGAATCAATAAACTCATATTGGTTCCTCATACCATTTGTGGGTTTATATTATCAAGAAAACAGGCTTTGAGCATCAAGATTAGTTAATGACTTGAGTGCTCAAGTCAATAACTTAAGTGCTCAAGTCAATAACTTGAGTGCTCAAGTCAATAACTTGAGTGCTCAAGTGCTTTTAGCACATCTCTTCGATTACCTTATTTATTCGTTTTGATCGTGTTTGTTCTCTCTCATAAATGTTTATATTCATCATAGTGTACATGTCATTGGTCTGATAAGTCCAAATAAAAGGGTTTATGATGCTTTTGAAACATAAAAACACTAAAAGGATGCACCAAAACCTCTTTATTGGTCTTAAAAGTTATTGATCCTGCTCAAAACATGATAAAAGGAAATGGTATCCGGTATTGACTGGTACCGATACTGTACCGTATCTGGTACTGATACTGTACCGTATCTGGTACCGATATTGTACCGTATCAGTAGAAAAAGTAGTACATAAGCTGGTATGGGATTCAAAACCTTGATCCAATATAACTACATCTTGTGAGTCCAGATAACCACCTCTTGTGAGTTCAGATAACCTCATCTGATCCCAAGTAGGCTTTAAAAAAAGATATGGTGCAGATAACCACATCTTGTGCGTCCAGATAACCACCTCCTGTGATTCCAAATATGGTTATTGTGGACGCTGCCACGGGGGCTCTTGACTTCACCGATTTGAAAATTCAATTTGATTTTTGGAGTCGCCACCCGGGCTTGCGGAAAATAACCCGAGAAACCATTTTTTTACGAAAATGTGACTTCCGTGCCATTATTTTGAAAAAGGGGTTTACGACTGGTCTTTTTAGAAAAATATCTGGGTTCAGAGCCAGGTTACAAGAGGGGAAGGGTTTTACGGCACCCCGCTCGCCCGATTCGAAACCGGTCTCTACTTTAATATTCGTGGGATTTTTGCAAAATATTTTACCATGAAATTTCATTCAAAAATCAAGCAAATAAAATGCATAAAATGATGATAATAAACAGTAAAATGCAACAAAATAATCTAAAATCAAAATTAACTAAATTAATTCTAATTTACAGAGAACTGGGACACCCCAAATAAGAGGGAATTAGGGCGCCCTAGTCAAAATTAATTACTAAAATTTATTTTCTCCCCATTTTGGTTCTGATGATATTTTTGGAAAATTATTTTCAACAATTTTAAAATGGTTTTTAATTTAAGAAAAATCATGATTTGAAAAAGGAGAGATTATTATTTCTTCAAAAGAAAAAGTATTTAAAAGAAAACATTTAAAATTAGGGAAAATAAATTAAGTAATTTTAAAATTATTTGAATAACATATGGTAATAAATTTGATCCTGCTTTTATTTAAAATATAATTTAACTATTTAAAACAAGTAAAATGATAAAGATTATGAACTGGGGTGCCCCAATTTGTGCATAACTAGGGCGCCCTAGTTATTTAAATTTTAGAAAATTTCGTAATTTTTTGATAAAAACAAACTTTATTCCTCTTTTGTTACATTTCCAATATACATTACTTAAACTTTATTCCGCTGTAATTCGTATTTACGTGCTTTGTATGCTTTGGCTTATTTTAGTACGTGATACTGACTTAAGCATCGGAGGGCCCGCCGCCGATGAGAGGCGTGGGTGCTTCTCACCCTTTACTGTCTTGCAGGGCTAGGGTTATGGTGAAGGGTGCATGTTATTGATCTCATAGAGCGTGGAAGATATATACCCGGATTGTTTTCCCTCTACAATTGGCGCCATCTGTGGGAAACAAGAAATTCAAAGGAGATCAACAATCTTCAGCCATAGCGCACAAACGCCACGTGTTGGTGATGGCGAGAAGAGTGCTGATCAGAAGAGAGCAAATATGAAGTCCATCATTGGAGGACAAGGCCCCAAAGACCATCGAAAAGGATTGAGAACTCCTCGCCGTGATTGAAGAGGGAGATCAAGAACTCCTTGTTGTGATTGAGGAAGAAGGTCAAGAATTCTTCGCTGTAATGGAATAGTGTGATCAAGAACTTCCCCACGAGAAGGGAAGGAGAAGTCTCCAAGAAATAGGAAGGGAAGGTTAAAATCTCCGAGAGAAAATAGGAGTAAGTCCCCAGATTCCTCTATGATAAAGGAGGAGAAAATCGAGATTAAGAAGAAAATCTCAAGTGAATGAAGCGCAAAGTTGAAGAACTTTCTCGACAAGTTAACAAAGGTAAAAAAAAAGAAAAGAAGAGCAACAGAGAAGATAAAAAACATCATGATAGGGAAAGACCAGTCACTCCCTGCCGTGATGACGAGAAGAGGTACTGTGAAACCTTCAACGAAATTGCAGAAACGAGTATGCAATGGCAACATGTCTACTAATGGTGGGAAGCAGAATCTCCTACCGAGTTATTCAAGAGGATGCCGCAGCATGCCATAAAAGAGGCCAAAGTTCTCAGAAAAGAAAGAAAATTGCACGTTGCTCGGCCAAGAAGCAACAAAACACGTGCTTGGAGTAGCCACCACGAGAAGGTGCTTAGCTCGGCATTATCAGGAAGGGGTTTCTCCCATACCGAATAGATTTGACCACGAGTAGGGTCAAGGTGTTAGAAGGGACACTAAGTGGAGGTGAACTAGCCCGGCGTCAACTACGATGGGGTGTCTCAGGACACGGCCGAGCTAGTCTGGCTACGAATATAGTCAGAGTTACATTATGGACTACATGTCCAACTTGGTATAGCTCGGTATATGTGGAGCTGGCCTTGGAAGGATCTTGTCGAGCTATGTGAAAGCACAGCCAGGACTGCCTTGAGAATATAAGGCGGTGGAGGTTCATACCGAGCACACCGAACACAAATCCTATGAAGAAAAGGATTTGAGCCAAATAAAAAAGAACATGGGGGTTAATTTCCTTGACGTAAAACAAGAATATCATCGAACGGCCACGAGAAGGCAGCAAATTTGAACCATGAGCAAAGATCCAAAGAAGGCGATATTGGCTAAAACTCAACGCTTCAAAGAGTGTGTTTGTTGTTAACCCAAGAAAATTCTTTGATCAATTGAAGGATGAGATCGTCAGAGCAAAACAACAGCTTCACATTGATCGGCCAAGGAGACCCATGAAGAGGGAAATAATGGGGAGCATAATTTCTCTTCAGTAGTGACACTACCACAACCTCAGGGGCATGCAGGAGTCGATCATCCTGGTCTCTGAAAAGGGGAATATGTTGTGCAAGATTTTGAAGAATGGAGGTTATGCGTGGATGGGTCTGCACAGAGCAAGGGGTCAGGAGTAGAGATCCAATTACCCGTAGAAGGAACAAATCACGTGGCTCGGAATTGCTACCACGTGAGGGTATAGAGCTCAACCTTGCTGGGAAAGGGTTCCTTAACCCTATGCCGAGTTGTGTTGACCACGAGTAAGGGTCAAGGCAATAATCTAGGCACCAAGTGAAGGTGTATGGCCGAATTGGTTGAGCTACGAATACAGATGGGATAGCATTATAGGACTACGTTGATTCAGCTAGGACCAGCTCGGCATGTGTGGACTAGGCCTCGTACGATTCATGCCGAGCTATGTGGAAGTACGGCTAGGACCACCTTAAAAGTATAGGGCGGTGGAGCATTCCTGAAGGTACTGAGTCGGTCTCTTATGTGATAAGAGGAGATCCTGTGATTATAGGGATCAACGTAGGAATTTCTAATGTAATTAGGAATACACTGCATAAGCATGTAGGAAAGAAACCTATATGGAAAGGAGTTCTATCGCAAGAAAGGATCTTGCACGTTATGGGAGCAAGTGGCTCGGTTCGTATTTAGTGCTTAAAACGAACATAGTCGAGTATGAGACTCTGCTCACCAAGATGTTGAGGGTCTATTGTGGCTCATAGTTGGTCGAAAACCAGCTATCCGACGAATGTGCTGCTCGGTGTAGGCAACCAGATGCTAATTAGATAAACAGGAGGAAGTTTATGTGAAATAAAGTAGCTCGGGTAAAGTGTCTACATAAATTCAATGGACTTGGATTTAAGACCAAGCTAGATGGATCCAATCATGGAATCCCCACGAGAGGGTGCACGTCCTAGTGGTAAAAAGAAAACGCACTGGATCATGACCAGCTTGTTTGTGCGCACCACGTGATGGAGCAAAAGTTTCTATATGAGATTCACGAAAGGACATATGGAAGTAACATTAGTGGAAGAACCATAAGCTCACCAAACAACATTTTGGGGATAATGATGACCCTGGTCGGTTGCACCACGTGAAGGTGCAAAGTGCTTGGCTACACAGAAAATTCCACGAAAGGAAAGTTCGGCCCAAACGAGGAAGAGTCATACAAGGGATAACTGGAACCAGAGTTCATCCCCAAGCAGACTTGGATGGGAATTCAGTGCCATTGCCATGGAATACACAGATAAGTAGTCGAATTACTTACTGCAGTTTATTTATTATTTAGCTACAAATTGCTATGATGGAATTATGAACAGAATTCTAGAGTGGGTAAAATCCAATTACCCTTAGAAAAGACAAAACACATGCTCTAAAGTAACCACCACGCGAGGGTAGCTAGCTCGGCGCTGTTGTATAGGGGCTCCCTTACCCTATGCCGATCAATGATGACCATGAGTAGGGTCAAGATAGTAAATCAAGTACCAAATGAAGATATAACAGCTCGACAGTACCACGAAGGGATGTCTTAAGACATGGCCAAGCTAAGATAAGCTACAAGTATAGCTAAACAACATTCTAGAATACATAATTCAGCTCGACGAGATGAGCTGAGTTATGTACGTGTTACGCCGAGCTACGTGGAAGCACGTCATCGTTACGTATAGGGCGGTGAGACATTCCAGAGTGTACTAAGGCTGTTCCTTATGTGATAAGGAATAATCCCGTGAAATATGGGATTGATACTGGCATTCCTAATGTGACTAGGAATGTGCTGTAATTAGGGAAGGATCATGTATGGAAAGTCCTATTGGGAAAAAGATTCCTAAAGCAAATAGGAAACAGGGGCAACGTGATGCCCTAATGGGCAAATTATCCCCACCTATAAATATAGCATCAGACCCATGAAAAAAGATTTGGGGTTCCGGCCAGGAAGCACGTGACCAAAACCCTACGTGGATTTTATCCCCGTACAAATTCCATAGAAATTATTATTCGCTATGAGTTGCTATAGTGGAATCATTAACGATATCCATCTTTTCTTGTTGTGTTAGCTACGAATTGCTTTAATACAGTAAGAGTTACGAATTAAACTCTGTTTGACTTGAAACAAGTTGTTTCCGTACGGTCTAAACATGAATAAGCTAAGTTTGGACCCAAAGACGCTTTGCCTCCAAACTGGGGAGCTGAGAGTGTAAATAAACAATGAATGTTGTTTGAAAAAAAAAAAAAAACTAAGTGCAAAAAAACTTAGGCAATACGCAATGAGTATTGCTTGAAAGTGGCTAAGTACGAATAAGCTTCGGCCATGGGCAACGAATATTGTTTGAACATTCCCAAGTACGAAGAAACTTGGAGTCAAGCAACGAATATTGCTTGAACATTCCCAAGTACGAAGAAACTTGGAGGCAAGCAACGAATATTGCTAAGCAACGAATATTTCTAAGCAACAAATATTGCTTGAACATTCCCAAGTACGAAGAAACTTGGACAGTAAATATCCCTAGACAACGAGCAATGTTGGCTTAAGTACGAACATGCTTGAGTATGAGCAACGAATATAGCTTGAACATTGCTAAGTACGTGGAAACTTGGGCAATAAGCGACGATCATTACTTGTTGTCTGCTAAGTACGAAAAATACTTAGTCGGAAAGCTAAGTGCAAGGACACTTAGGCATGAGGAAACATATGCAAGAGCAACGGATCCTGCTTGGCATCTGTTTAATATGAAGGAATATGCAACGACTATTGTATAGAATTCCAAAGTACGAGAATCTTAGGCGATAAGTACCGAATATTGCTAAAGATTTGCTAAGTATGAAAATACTTAGGATGTCTACTAAGTGCGAAAAAACTTAGGTGTATTGGAGAGTATGAAGAAACACATGGCTTAGGTGGAAAGCAATGAGTAATGGTTGGTCCCTCAGCTAAGTATGATGATACTTAGAGGCCAGAAGACAATGGATAGCGCCGAGTATGAAAACACTAGATTTTGCAGCCCGACCAAAATCATGAAGGACGTGCCGAACAAGTAAAGTGCCACGAAGGGTCAGTTATTGAAGAAAATTGACCAATTATCATAACGGCTCTTGGAGGTTGCGCCGGCGAGGACTTCACCAAACATGTGCACCACACGTGAGAATGCTCGACATGATGCCATGGGCACAATGGTTAGTGCAATTTATAGTGTAAATGACACAAATAGTAACGACAAATACGTACTCTGGTCGGCAACACTACGTGAGAGTGCACTGAGATGCCGAACAGGTTCAGACTGAGAAAAGGTCTAGCAATTAGTTTATGCCACAGATTTTGAGTTCTTGGATCAAAGCTTTTTGCCAACCATGGAGCCCTTATGTGTCAAGGGCTGTAGCCGAATAGATGAGGCCCAGATCGATTTAGTCCTGGACCGTGGACCGAGAAAGCCAAGGATGTCATTGTACGACATAGCTCACTTGATGTCTTCCAAGTTAGCAGATTTCTTCCAAATCGCCAGAGATTTTTACAGAGACAGCCAATCATACTTGAGATGAAAATCTCAGTAAAAAAAAAAAAGAGCTCAAAATGGAGTACGGGCACTCGTAATGAGAAAATTGAAGCCTCTTTTTCAATCCATGAGCTCCCAAGGTATCTGAACCAGACGAGGACCGGGCAGACAGTATGACGGAGTACTATGCTGAATATTGCAGATGCTGAACAGACTTGGATTGACCCAAGCACATACGAGACACATGCTTGGTCGGCTATACCAAGTGAAGGTGTACATGAACACTACAGAGCACGAGTGCATGGTGTACGATAATTAGTGTATTGGGGGAGAACAAAAGAATTTGAAATAGGGATGAGAATGTCTTTTAAGCCCCAGAAAGTAGGAGTGACATACGTGAAACGTCACCCTAAAAGCTGTTCCAGCTCGATAAAAAAAGGCAAACATCAATCAACATTTAATGCAAGAATCATGTCTCCCATGTAAGAAGAGGAAACTCAAGAAATTGCGCAAAACCTACGTGTGGATATTAGCGCAAATGTACTATGCGAGCTTGGTAACGTGGATACCAAGGGAATTACAGCATTTAATGTACTAGTCGATTGAGCAGCTGTGATGAATATCACAAATGCCAAAACGCAAGAATTACAGCAAGGAAAAACACATTTGTTGGAAAGGTAGCAGTAAGCTTTGACCATCATTCACGAACAACAATGATGATCAAAGCTGGGGAGCAATTGGAGAGGGTAGAATCCAATTACATAGGAAAATACCCAAGCACGTACGAACCACGTGCTTAGCTTGGACACCACGTGAGGGTGGCTAAGTTCAAGGGGACCACAAGAAGGTGCCCCAGTTTATGGCCGAGCAGGGTAGGCCAAGTGTGCAACCAAAATAGCACCACGAGATGGTGGCAGCATCATGAGAAGGTGCACGAGGTTAGTGCCGAGCTAGGTATCTGGTCGGCAACATCATATATAGATAGGCAAGTATATTGCCGAGCTAACTGCCTACGTGATAAGGTGGTGGGTCATTCTAGAAGGATCCAGAATAGCCTCTTACGTGATAAGAGGTAAATCCTGAGAATTAAGGGATTATCATTAAGCTTCCATATTGGGCAAGAAACCCAATATGGATACAGAACCCTGGCAAGAAGGGAATTCTGATTGTATTGTCATATGGGACGAATCTCATAAGAGAAAGGACTCCTAACTTAAAGAGGATTCCGATAATGGCAAGGATTCCTAACGTGGGAGGAATCCTTGTAGAATAAAGATTGTGTTTCTATATGGAACGAGTCCCGTATAGGAAGTGACTCATAATGTGAATAGGATATTTGGACAACAAGCACCCCGCATCTATAAATAAGGAGCAATACCCATGAAGAAAGGTACGCTGTAATTCGTATTTACGTGCTTTGTGTGCTTTGGCTTATTTTAGTACGTGATACTGACTTAAGCATCGGAAGGCCCGCCGCCGCCGAGAGGCGTGGTTGCTTCTCACCGTTTACTGTCTTGCAGGGCTAGGGTTTCGGTGAAGGGTGCATGTTATTGATCTCATAGAGCGTGGAAGATGTATACCCGGATTTTTTTCCCTCTACATTTCCCGGAATTTACGTTGAATATCTGAGGCAAGGAAACACTATTATGTGATTCTTCTGCAGATACCCTGCATGGGCATGATATCAGAGGAATTAGGGCGCTCAAGTTGGGTGAAAATTGGGGCGCCCTAGTTTGATGGGAATTGGGGTACCCTAGTTGGATGGGAATTGGGGTGCCCTAATTTATTTAGTGTGTTGTTGATGCTTTGGTGGATTTTGGGCTCACTTTGGTGGTTTAGGCTGTGAATCAATCATTTAGGTGCATTTCAAGATCAACTTTATGGTAATTACGGGTTTATCCTCATCACTGGGAAGGCCGATGGGCCATGGTCCGAGCGTTCGAGGAGCGCAAATTGGGGTGTCTACAGTTATTTGCGCCAGCGACTTTTCCGGCGAAGTCTAATTTTTCGGTAACTTTTTCAATGCTGGTGAAATTTTTCGGCGAACTTTTCCGGCACCAATGACTTTTCTGGCAAGAGTATATTATGTATTAAATTTAATGTGAGAGAATATTTATCTATTAAAAATATAGAGTGGATTTTACACCTTAAAAAATGTAAAAAAATGGATCACAAGTGTTATAAAAATATGAGGTGGACTAGACATGTTACATAAAACTATAATGAACCTTGAAGTAATTCTTTAATGAAAAAATACTAAAGACCAAGATGATTCTCATAATTATTGTTTACAATTTTATAAGATCCTCTCAACCTTAAAGAGGCAAACTTCCAAAAAGAACTGAATCAGAAGCCAAGGGGCAATCATCCAGCTGGAAGAACACGATTTTTTCTCAATTCACTGTCAACTTTTCTCCCCACCACAAAACGAACCAAGTCGTCAGACTTGACTCCTCATGTATCTCTACAGCACCTCAAATAATTTAAGATGTTTTTAAAATTAGAATTAGTTTTTAAGTTAATACCTTGAGTCGCATCAAATTGATTTTTCTACCTTATTTTTGTTTTAGCTGGTTCCAAGCCCGGATAAAGGAAGAATGTTGTGCATTAGGTAGCTGACAGTGAGCACGTAAAAAAAAATCCCGTCAGATATTTAAGATATGGATCCTAATGAAATCATAAAGCTTGGTTTGGTTTGCCTCCTCACAAATGTTAGATGACTTTAATCATTTGAGGAAAAAATTAACCATTAACATTACAAATAGGGAAATGGCTACAATACACACCCCTTATTTGGGTGTACCATATGCACCTATTGTATGGTCCAGATTGTGCCACCTCATCGGCAATCGTAACATTTTTTAGTTTTTCGTAACTTTTCAGCAATATAATTCGTAACATTTTCTATGATTCGTAACATTTTGGTGTGTCTCGTAACTTTTATAAAAAAAAATCGCAACTTTTACAAAAAATTCGTAACTTTTACAAAAAATTCGTAACGATTGCAAAAAATTCATAACGAAGGGGTGTGCATTGTAGCCTTTTCCTTACAATAGATATACAAACGTGACAATTAATAATGGTTTTTACATTGTTGAGTCAAATTTAAAGTCAGAAATGATAAAACTGATTTTAACCCCATATTCCTTTAGTTAACTTTTTGATGTCTTCTTTTATTATTTCTCTTAGTTTTTGTTAGATTCGGGCCAATTCTTTGGATTAATCATTCTTCTCTGTGATGAGAGTAACCGAAAAAGTATAATAATAGCTCAAAGTTAAAAATAGTTCATATAAAATGACGCTAAAGGCACTTAAAGACAATGAAAACTATTTTTTTTCCAATTATTTTGTCTTTCATGAAACTTTTGCGACTATATTTCATAAATTTATACTTTTACAATTACCCTTCTTGAGACGAACATTCGTCTAACAAATTTGTCCCCATCTATATTAAAAATTAAGATAAAACAATTAATAAGCGAGTTAAAAAAAAGAGAGCAAAATTTAAGTTCAACGGGTTCTTAAATCTTTAGTAGCGGGCAAATCACAATTATTTGAGCCAGGGGCGGACCTAAGGGGGGTCATGTGCCCCCACTGACCCCGCTCAAAACTCAAAAAATAATAATTTAATATTATATATTTAGCACAATTATATAATATAACACTATATTTACCATACACACTTACATATATCCCAAAAATAAAAATGTAGAATTAATTTTGTGCTCATTTTTTGTTCTTTTTTTATTTATAAAAAGTATGCATTATAAACCTTATAATCCATGATAAATGTCTTAATTTAGCAATATTGTTGACTAAAAAAAAAATTGCACGATTATAATTAATAAGGTTCCCCCATTGGGTTGAATTCCTGGGTCCGCCATTGATTTGAGCAGGACTTGTTGCTAAACTGGTGTGCGTTCCCTGGTGTGCAACATCAGTGCCATTGGATGTGTTTTCAACAATTCGGATATCATCTCGCTACTTTGTAGATCCGAACCATCTATTTCCGAGGTGAAATCTGAGCTGTTGATTGTCGAGATTAACACTCCTGATGCGCACATCAGGACCGCACATCACACCCCTGGTCCTTTATCTTCACTCTCCCGCACTCTCCACGAATATTTCTATGGTGCCCAATGTGGTATTGGGACACCGTTGTCCCACTAAATCTAAGCCATTAGATAAAAAATAGATGAATCTGAGCCATTAGATGAAAACCACCGGGTGATTTTGCTATTTTCCTGCGCAATTGTATTTACTATGAACACGGGCTTTACTTACCACAAACACAAGATTTACTTACCACACATATAGGCCATAAATTGTGGTAAGTAAATCATGTGTTTATGGTAAGTGTGATATGTTTTTGTAATTTGTAGACCCAGTGTTGGTGGTGAGTAAAACTGGGCCACCGGTGTCCCAATCCCACTTTGGGACACCACAGCCGAACCCCACTCTCCACAGCTTGAAAGGAGAGGAAAAAAACACAAGAGATAGAGACCCACATCTTATGGAGATGCACATCTTTTTGTTATAAATTTGTACTTTTTTGGACGAATTCATCCAAAAAGATTGGCCCAAAACTAATTAATATTAGGAGAAAAAAATAAAAAAAGACAGTTAAAAAAGAAGGAAAATGCTACCTCAGCTTTAAGAGCGGAGGTTAATATATAAAAGATTCATTAATATCTAAAAAAAGTGTATCACATCTCTTAAAAGGTACTATTAAGTATTAATAACCCTGAGATATATATGTATTAATAGGTGGAGAGATATGTAATAATAGGTGGAGGTTAGCCCGACCAAAGATGAAAGCAAAAATTTAATGGCGGGCAAATCCAAGTTGTTTTAAAAACAGGAAATTTATCTTCTTCTCAGTCTCCCACACCCTCCACAGCTTGAGGGAGAGGACAAAAACAGGAGAGAGAGAGAGAGAGAGAGAGAGAGAGCCGGATCCAGCCTACCCTCTCTCCAATTCAATGGCGATCTCCACCTTTTCGCACCTATTCTCTCCCTCTATATCTTTTCCACCACAACCATACCACCACTCCTCTCTTCTCACGCCCCGTCTTTTAACCACCACCACCACCACAACCACAATCACCGCCGCCATTAACTCTAAGCTCTCGATTTCCCCCATCCGTTTTTTAACTTCCCCCCAAAACCTTCACCCTCCTCCGTTATTCGCCTTTTCCGGAGGAGACGGAGGCGTCAACGGCGGAAATTCTGGCGGAGGCGGAGGGGATGGTGATGAAGGAGGTGGAGACGAAGGAGAAGGTGAAGGAGGAGGAGAGGGAAATAAACCGGAGGCGATTCTGGCATTGGCGGAGGTGGGGAGGTCTTTGGATAGCTTACCGGAAGACTTGGCGGCGGCAATTGAGGCAGGGAAAGTACCAGGGTCGATTGTGTACAGGTACTTTGAGCTCGAGAAATCGGCGATTTTCCGGTGGTTGCTTCAGTTCGGAGGGTTTAAGGAGCGATTGCTTGCGGATGATCTCTTTTTGGCCAAGGTTGCCATGGAGTGTGGTGTAGGGATCTTCACTAAGGTTTGTTTGTTTTTTTGTGCCTTTTTTGTTTTTAAAATAAGTTTGGTTTTCCCAGAAATGCTTTCTTAACTTCAAATTGTTATTGTTTCAAGCTGAGGAGGTTTGTTTTAAAAACTGGTTGGTTGGGGATTGAATTAAAGATGGAATCGGAACGGATCTAAGATAGAAAAAAGGGCCACCAGTATGTTGTTAGATGGTGATTTCAGTAAATTGTTTCTTATTAAAGTTTGTTTTCTGCAGGAAATGCTTTATTTAAGTAAAATAGGCCCGAGGGTTGGCCAGGTGGAAGCTCGGTATGCTCCCTCCTTAGGTCTCAGGTTGGAAACAAGTGTTACCAACTCCTCTGTGTCGGATTTATTTGGGGGCCATTAGTGGATGGTGGATTGGTCCCAAGATTAGTCAAGGTTCTTGTAAGCTAGCCGGACCCTAAGTTATTAAAAAGGTTTAAATTGGTATTATGTCGAGCTTTGTTTCAAATGCTCAAACAAAAAATTGAAATTCATCAGATATTTGTGAAAACATTGGTTGGTATTGGATTGAAAGAAAGAAAGAATTGGAACATAGAACAAAGGGCCACCAATTAGTTGGGATGGGATTATTTTGGTAAATTGTACATACATTTTTGGGACTTAATTTTTTTTCCCCCTTTTATTGATGTTTTTGCTTAGAAGTAGTCAACACTGGTGCTCTATTTTTTTCAATTTTCTTCCTTATTAAGCAATCAAGGAAACTCCGGTTTTGATTGGATAGATGAACTTTAAGTTGCTTAGTTCAAGGTGAAACCAAGTCGGCTTAGAGAAGAGGGGAGGATTCAGAATTGATGAACGAAGGATGTTTATGAAACTAAAAGCGTGACATTTAAAAATTGTGAGTCTCTCTGGGTGATTGTGTAACTTGTGTTGTTGCTTTAGATTCATACTTACATTTTTAATGCATTAGTTAGATTTTAAAGGCAGTACCAATAGGTTAAAATGAGGAGATTTTAAAGGCAGTACCAATAAGGTTAAAATGAGGAAAAAATTGATTAAGATGGTTTAGTCATGTATAACAAATACCAATGTATTGATTAGAAGAGCGAAATTGCTGATATAGATGGTGATGGTAGCAGACTAATGGGAAAAAGTTCTACTTGAGTCAAATACTGCATTTTTTAAAAATTTGACCCCCGAAAAACTACCCAAGTTACATGGCCAATTTAAAACTTCCAAAGTTAACATGGATATATCACCAACTCGGAGCAGATTTTTGTTTTCAATTTGCTATATGATACTCATCTACAAAGACCTTTACCAAGACCTAGCCGCCTTTACGGGAGATCCTGAAATAATTGGTTTGAACTTCAAAATCTGAACCCTCCATATTTTCCAAATACAAAAGGCTTCATCTGAGTTGGTACAGGGTAAACCCTAGTAGCTTCTCGGAAGCAGGGGAGATGGGGTTAACTGGCAAGGTTGACGATATAATTTGTGCATTTTTGTTGATAGGGTTATTGATCAATTGAGTTCTGATACTCCAGAAATACCTCAACCCATTTTGGCTGCCAGTCCAAGCTGTAAAGCGTACTCTTTGCAAGTTTAACAGGGAGACTGTCGTCATTGAACGTGTTCACTTTTTTGTGTAGTTGAATCATGGATTTGTTATTTGTTATTCCTGTACTCAATGTGAAAGTCCCTTTTTCATTATGTGTTCTCTGGTCTTGTTTGACAGAATGTATTGTGATTCCTTGAAATAGGAGAGCTTAAGTATCTTTTTTCTCTGACATATAACTTCTTTACTGGTGGTTACTTTTGCAGACTGCTGCGGAGTTGGAAAGGCGTAGAGAGAACTTCACCAAGGAGCTCGATTTTGTTTTTGCAGACGTGGTATGGCTGTTGTCATGATAACCTTCTCATATCTATCTTCTTACTCGATATAAAAAAACACTCGTATCCAGTTGTGCCATGTGTACGTCTTGGTTTTGATAGACACTCAACCGATTATTGCTAAATGCTACTTATAGTAAATAAATCATGCTTATATCAATGCCATTCTTATATCAATGCAACATACAATCAGATGGGCAGCAAAAACAAGCCAGATATGAAAATTTAACTAAGATAATTATTTTTGAAAATTCGTAATTAGAAGTAAACATTAAGATTTGGTATCAACTTTGGAGAGATTTTTTTTTTGGTGCAATGGAATTCATAGAACTAAAGCAAAGAAAGACTTAGAGCAGTAGTATACATAGAAGACATAAAACAGGAAATAAACTAATCCCTATAGCTAGTGTTTTAAAAAGTGCGTGCTTAACGAGGCGCATGTCTAGCGCTTCATAGGGTTACGATTAAGCGCAGAACCATTAAGCGCACCTTAAGCGCAGAGGCGCATGCTTTTGTGTAATCTAGATAAAAAAAAGACATGTGCCAAGTGCACCAAATAAAATTTCGATAAACCTACACTTATTATCAACAAGCAGCAGCCAGCAGAGATAAAAAAAACCCCTAACATTTCATTCGAAGGGCTCCAGTTCCAGTCTGATCGATCGTCGTCTTCTTCTTCTCCTTCTCCTCCTCCTCCTCCTCCTCCTTATTCATCTTCTTCCTTCTTCTACTCCGTTTTTTTCTTCTTCTTCTCTGTTTCTTCTTACTCTCTCTCTCTCTCTCTCTCTCTCTCTCTCTCTCTCTCTCTTTTATTTAACCAGACTTCATCTTTACATATCAGAAAAAAAAAAAAGAGAACATTTTTGTAAATAACTCCGGTCAGATTTTTTTTTTCTTCTTCTTCTTCTTCTTCCTTCTTATGTTTTATGCTTTTATGACATTTAAATATTTTATAAGTGTTTGCTTGTGTTGAAAGTATTACCTATATTTGAATTCTACTTGTTCTAAAAAATGTGCGCCTCGTGTTCAAAAGGCTCGCGCCTCGCCTTGCGCCTTGCGCTTAAAGCTCCAGGGGACCATGGCGCCTCGGTGCGCCTATTGCTATTTAAAACACTGCCTATAGCGACTTGCGCCCAAGGCATCTTCAATCACTAAGTGGCGAACAGATTGTGGGATTCTTCTATGACAATGAGGTGTTCTGCTTGTTCAGCTTTCAATTTGGTGAGGTGGTCTGAGGGTAAATATGTGTCAGGTTTGCACGAGTTCGGTCGAGAAGGATTTTAGAATCCGTGATCAGGACTTGGTGGGGATGATTCTCCATCGAACCATCATTTATCAGATTCACAGCCTCTTGGGAATCAGACTCTATGTTGATATTTTGGATACCTTTCTCAAGCATGATTGTTAGGCCTCTATAGATACTCCAAAGTTCAGTTTGGAGAGATGCCATTAGGAACTAAATGAATGTCAAATTATCATCCCTCTGCTCAAGAATGCAAATTGGGCAGCACTGAGAATTCCAGAAGAGCTCAACGAGGCTTGAACCAGCTTAACAACTTTTTCAGCGTAGGACCAGCCAATTTATGGTAGCAAGCACCAACAGTCTGGGTCGGGTAGGACCAATTCAACAAATTGATACCGTAAAACCCTAAAATTAAAGATTAAGAGGATGACAAGTGTCCTTGATTTAATGGTGCTACTGAAAGCATGCGTATGAGCTTCTATTCAAGTGTTTGTTTTATTGGGTACCGTAGAATAAATCTAATATCTTCTTTTTTCGGTGTCTGTGTAGCTGTTTTTTGTGTTTTGTCTGGGCGTCTAAGGTCTAAGATTGTATGCAGCATGGCTGATATTCTGCTTGATCTTTAGACTTTTAAGATTGGCTCTGTTGGTACAACACTATGCTTAGTATGGTAATATCTGATTGAGTGGCGCTAGATATGCAGCCATTGTAGTAAAACTACTAGGCAATTTACCACTTCTTTTTGGGTGTAGCGTTTGTTTGAAAATATGCAAATTGCCATTAGTTGTTCTGGTCTTGGTATACTAAACAAAGAAAAACATAGAAACATTTCCTTGATGATGTCAATGGGATAAAGAAAGTGATATCTGGTGGCATTACCTTCCCAAGTACATTTAGTGGATATTGAAAAATGGTTTGCTCCATCTCAGGCTCTTGTTTGGTTGGAATCAGCACAAATTTTAGGGGAAGAAAAAGAATAAGAAGATGAGAAGAGATAGATTTAGTTGATATTGACGATGTGAGAGCATTTTTTTTTTCTTTCCAAATGCTTGACATATCCCGGCCTTATGTTTTATGGCTGACATCATTGGCTGTGTTCGTTTGCCCATTTTAGTTTAGTTTAGTTTAGTTTTCCAATCATTACCTTATTTCTCTCTCCAATCATTACCTTATTTCTCTCTCTAATCATTACTCCACTTTTCAATTATTATTCTCATTTCTGTCTCTATCTCTCTCCACTCGTTACCCTTATTTCCAATCATTACCATATTATTTTCTCCACTAAGTACCCTTGCAAACAAAACAAAACGAAACTAAACTACCAAAAGGAACACAACCATTGTCTTTATGCATAACTTGGTTCCAATTGTCTTGCGTGTAATATCCCTTTAGACATTTTCATTTAAGCAATAACCTGTAGGGGTGTAATCGAGCCGAGCCTCTAGCCTTGGACTGTTAAAGCTCGAATCACTAAAAATGGTCTTGGCTCAACTTCGGCTCGACCTCGGTTCGATCTGAAAAGTTAGGGCTCAAACTCGGCTCACTACAAATTTGCCAAGCTCGAACTTGGCTCGATAGAGCTCGTTTATATGTGAAGTTATGATGTTTGGAGAAGAGACGTCCTTTAGTTATATAGACTCTAATTTGTATACTGAGTTGTGGAGTTTCGATGTGGGACTGATGCAAAGCTTTGTTCGGAAATCTTGCCTTTGCATTTACTGCTTGAAACTTGTCCCACGTCGAAAAGGAGGAGACTCTCCAGCCTTTTCGTTTGCTATAAAGCCTTCCCGTTCCTTCTCTTTGAGCACCTCATGCGGCACCTGTGGTAAGACACCTGGCAAGAGCACATTTTTACCACGCCCAAGTATATGGCTTGGCTCGCGAGCTCATTCGAGCCGAGCTGC
Organism: Vaccinium vitis-idaea; assembly: GCA_963854785.1. Classification (NCBI taxonomy): domain Eukaryota; kingdom Viridiplantae; phylum Streptophyta; class Magnoliopsida; order Ericales; family Ericaceae; genus Vaccinium; species Vaccinium vitis-idaea. The sequence goes on from OY978226.1 coordinate 17,549,790, forward strand.
GGGTAGCTTGGGCTCGGCTCGTTTTTTAAAACAAGCTGAAATATATGGCTCAAGCTTGTTCATGTGACGTCTCAGTCAAGCTTGAACAAGCTTTTTTCAAGCTACTCAGCTCATTTGCAGCCCTACCTGTAGACATCCGTACAAGCAACTGTTAGATTACGTTCTACCATATGACAAGCCATTAGGTGAGAGGCCTCAATAGTATATTAAGTGACCGAGCATTCCGCACCCAACCAATTTGGGAATTATAGTATTGTTTAACGTTAAAGGTTATGTTCTAACCGCAGGGCTGCTTTTGAGGTCTGTCATGTGTAGCCTCCTTTTACGTCTATTATCTTGTAACCTCTCTTTTACGTTTGTCACTGTGCGTATTCAGTTAAAAGTGGGAGGGTAGTGGCCCTAATTCCTTGTGGAACCTGCGGACCTACTCTAAAAGTTTAAGGGCCTCTATTATCAAAACTGTACGATTTAGGATATTTATCGTTTGATACTCCAAGCTATCTATTCGCATCTGTAGGTGAATCCCTAGAAGACCAGTATTTTACAATTCACTTCACTATACGTTTCGTAGGCTCGGTTCGATGCACCCAAAAATCGATTGACGTAATGAACATATTTCACGTGTAGAAAGAAAAATTTGAAGTCATCAAGTGAAATGTTTAGAAAAGTATGGCAATTTCAGTATTGAAAGCCTATAGAGTAATAGGATTAATATTCACCTTTTGATGAAAATAAAAGAATAAAAACCGAAAAATGTGTATTTTTTAATATTTTCTCACCATAGTCGTTTTTAACGGTCTTTTTTACGCAAGTATAGGTAGACCTCTGTTTTAGTACAACATACAAACCTTATTACTGCAATTTGATGAAAATCTTGTAATGAATAATTATGACTTCTAATTGTTTCAAATTTCTCTCAATTTGACTTAAAATATTTAGTTGGCTTTTTGTAATCATGGCATAAATAAATAATGTAATAGAGGGAGACCAAGACAGAAGGTGACATGTGGTACTCTAAAAAATCCGTAAACGGATAATTTGAGTACTATATATAAAAGTTTTTGGCAGTATGTGCTCGTTAACCATCCTCCGATCGGCTGCTGATAACTTGGCTGAAATATCATAGCGGGTCCTTTTTGTTATCAAACATGCCCACTTTGTATGGTATCCTGACATGTCTGTATCAGGGATGAACAAAAGTTGAAAACCCTATTATGTGTCGATGTCTTGTGTCTGTATTAGGGATTAAGAATACTTCTCCACTTTTTAGAGTACACAATTCTCTAACAAGTTCTGTTTTAGGTGATGGCCATCATTGCAGATTTCATGCTTGTCTGGCTTCCTGCTCCTACAGTTTCTCTTCGGCCAGCTCTTGCCGTCAGTGCTGGACCTCTTGCTAAGTTCTTCTATGGCTGCCCTGACAATGCTTTTCAGGTTATTGTGTTGATATCGACTTATATTAGTAATTTGGTATAAAACTGCACATAGTCAGCTAAACATGATCTTCAATTTGTTTTTGCAGGTTGCATTGGCTGGTACATCATATTCCTTTCTACAGAGAGTAGGAGCCATTGTGGTATGGTTTTGAATTGTTTGACGATTACAAATGTTGCTTCCTTTTTTTTTTTTTTTTTTTAATGATGAAACTTACAGTATCTTGATCTAAGCTGTAGCGTAATGGGGCCAAGCTATTTGCAGTTGGGACCAGTGCTTCTTTGGTAAGTCAAAATATCATATATCTGGATCCTCTAATTTAGCTTTTGATGTTCCGTCTATCAAGGAAACTTTGCAAATGTTGGGACTTCTACTATATTCCGTTGTTAATATTTTACAGTATGTTCCCTTGTAATTTAGCTGTGAATTTTTTTATTTTTTTTTGCAGTAACTTTATTTATGGTTTCCCCAGGCATAACCAAAAGACTTACCTAGTTACCTGTTGATATTATTATTGCATGTGTTGCAATTTTCATATAGTTAGATAGTGGTCTAGGCTAACATTTTAAGTCTTTGTCCATCATGCTGATTGACGAAAATTTGTGGCTGGGAAATTTTGATGCTACATGCTGAATGTACATTCTTTTTGAGCATATGGAGGACTTGCCCGTGCCTGGGCATGGCTCGAGTACTTCGGCATTCAAATATGACTTCGAGTCTCCTTAGCAAGGTGTGAGCAAGCTGATCGTACCTAAAGGCACGCACCCACATAATTATCTCTCCACAAAATACCAATTACTCATTATTATTGTTGACAAACAACTAATCTAGGATCCAAAAATGTTGTCGACGGTCAGTCTGATCACAAACAAAATAAACTATAGACAAACTCATCTTTAACCAAAACAAATCATAAACCAGTAGTCATTACAAAACCAAACTTAGTACAAATGAAACTCAAGCTATCCCCATCCTCTAATGCACAAAAACACATGAAAACCCTATGCAATTCAAACTTCCTTTAATCATAGTCAACCCTAGTCGAATCCTTATCCAACACAAACCATAGTCGAATCCTCTATGCTTATCTCACTCTCGCAACCTTCTTTTCGTCATGCACCCACCAACCTCCATTGCCATATTTTCCCTCCTATACAGTTTCACCCATCTACAAAACCAACCTCTTGCTTCATATAAACCCAATAAAATACGAATTAACAAAGCTAATCATCACTTTAAGTTTTTATTTGTCCTCAATCGAACACTGTTCAAGAAAGTGAAAATGCACAATTTCCTATTGGAATTGGAATACCCGAGAGAAACTGCATGGAAAAGAAGAAAAATCAACATTTTTAATCAACTTCTTATACTTTTGATCTAGTTTCACTATCCATCAATCAACTTGAGAACTTGAAAAGAAGAAAAATCAATACATATTTAGTTACTTCATGCTCCTGAAGTAAAGGAAAAATGTGACAGGGAGGACATATACATACACTTGCATAATTTCTAGCAAAGTCTATCACTAAAACTCGGGATCACCAGGAAAAAAAATTCTAGCATTGTCAATTTTCCCGTTTTCCAACATGGTTAGAAGCCTTGAAATAGTAATATAAAGGTCTTCAAAGAATTGAGCATCACTGCTGATCAAAAAAAAAGAAAGAATTGAGCATCACTTGTCAATGACATCCAATTGCCCTAGATATTCATACCCCATGGGTTAGAACAATTTTTACGAAAATAAGTTATACAATAATCCTAGAGATGGCAATGAGGGGAGGGAAAGAGAAACCAAGAAGTCCATAAGCAATCGAACCTCAGTTCCATTTTTCAGGATTCAAAAAAAACAAACCACACTAAAACTACCCCACATTTGCAACAATAAGCATTTAAGGTGGAGTGTTAAATAAAACAAAATAACCAACAAAGGTTATTAGGGTGCTTTCATGACCAAAATTTGAGGGATCTTGTAGAATAAGCATTGTAGCAAAGACTTTTTTCTTGAACAATCTTACCTAAGTAATGAAAACGTAGCATCAATTCCATCAAAGTTCAATTGTGCCAGTACCACACCGATTTCAGCAGCCATTTGTTAGACCAAAGGAGTAAAAGAATTGGCAACAAAACAAACAATAGAAACCAATCATTTGTCTAAACATAAATAATGCATCTAAAACTACCCAATTTAAGAATACAAATTCATAAAAACTCCCAAAACCCCCACTTGCAAAAGATAATGACCAATTCGTTGACAGGGTCGTCAAAATTAAGGAAAATAAACCAAAATCGGAGGAATTGTTAACATCATACTTGCACATAGAGGGAGACCAACTGATTAACATACTTCTTCGAATGGTTAAAGGCAAAGAAACTGAATTTAGAACATTGCACGACCCATGTCTTGAAAAGGGTCGAACGAAAATATAATCCCTAGAAACAATTCCTTCTTTGGATTTTCATTGAGAAAGGGACAAAGGGGGGTTTTGTTTTGTTGCAATGGTGAAACAGAAGTTAATCAAAGTAATATGACGCCAAAAAAAAATAAAAAAATCGAATAAGATAGTTTGATAATTATAAGTATTGGGGTTTTAGAAATTGGGGATTTAAAAAAACTAGGGTCCCTTGACCAATTTGTAGACTGGTTTGATCATTTACATACTAATGGTAGGGTATAGGGCCTTTTTTTGTAATCGCCTCTTTTTGTACATGGGTGGCATTCTCTTGATGCCTTGTTTCTAATATATTTATTTACTTATCAGAAGAGAAAAAAACTTAGGGTTCAAAAATAGTAGATTTTGTTCAACACAAAGAAAAGAGGGAACTTACTTCATCAATGTTAGATGGTCACCGTCAAGGAAAATGAGAGAGGATACATGGTGAATCCTTCGAGCCTGCCCGAGCCTGAGCAAAAGAGGAGTGATACAAATATTACAACAGCCTCCAGTTCTACTGAGAAATCAGAGATTGAGAGAGGAGAGGAGAGAAAATGAAACAGCAAATAGGGAAAGTGAAGAGAGAGAAATCAATTTCCATATTTTTTGCCACTAAGAAAGGGAAGAATCAGAAATTAAGGGAGGAAAATGATTCGGTTTTCAAATTTTGAACCCAGGCAAATGATAACCCTTGTATAGTTTGACTCTCAGCTCTCCAACCATTTTCTGCCATTTTGACTTCACCTCAGAGCCATACGATGGAATTAAAGATTCAATCTCAACCTTTAATTGTGCCACGGAGGACAGTTGTGAGATACATTTTGCGAAATCGTTGTATAATGTGATATAGATAGTTTTCCATTGTTTGATTGGAATCTACATCCGGTAAGGAAAAGGAGAAGAAAACAGAATATGAGTTGGATATGTGTAGTTGTCTGGAGTGGGGTGATAGAATCTTGTCTGGACATACAACAAAGTTCGTCCCTCTGTTTCATATAGAAAATTCAAACAAAAGGAATTGGATTTTTGTAGCATGGATGCACTGCGAATCTGGATTTATTGCATTCTACTTTGACATGATGAATGGAAGGTGTGTAACATCAAGTTTCTTTATGGACAACCAATTCCTCAAAGAATTTGTTGTTGTCATTGTTCGTCACTTGTCAAGCGTGTTTGTATTGGTCATTTCATGAGGTCCAACTTCATATTATGCACGTGTATCTTGTTATATTGCTAGCTCCAGATACTAATGTGCAGCTCCATTGTTATCCAATTCTGAGAAGGTGATGCACATCGATCACCAATAACATGGTATCAATCCAATTCCGAGAAGGTGATTCACGTCGATCACCAATAACATGGTAAATCAGCGAAGGAGTCAAATGGAAAAATATAAGACAAAGCAATTTAATGTCTAGAGAAAACTCTGCCATCTTTTTTCTGCAAACCAATTGGAGTTTATGCATCGAAGTCTTTCAGATATTATATTGTACACGAAAAAGGATATCTAATATTCACGCTTGGTAATACCTAATGCCTGTTGTTGACTCGGAATGAAGACTAGCTTTCTTGCTCAGTTTTAATTTATGTTGGCTACTTGCCTTCCTTGAAACTCCATTCTAATTATGGAACTTTAGCAAATTACTCAACTACATATTCCCAACGTCAAAGCCTACCATAAGATCAATGTGCTACATCACTTTTACCCGAAGATCCCAAACGGTTTTACTTGTTTGCATGCGTTCCTTTTTTTTTTTGAACTGGACATGCGTGCCTTTGGTCCTTGAATTTTAAGATGATACACTTGTCTTGAAGTTCCATGGTCAAGTTGGCGGCCTATGCTGACAGCTGCTTTTGCAGGTTGGTACTGGAATAACAAATGCCTTGATTAATGCTCGAAAGGCAATTGATAAAACTTTTGCTGGTGAGGCAGAGGACGTACCGATATTGTCAACCAGTGTTGCCTATGGTGTCTATATGGCAGTTTCTAGCAACCTTAGGTATGTGGATGTTTTGAAAATCATACTGTGTCCCTCTAATGAGCTTTATTTCTCTAGATTTTTGCTGAATTACGCGTTATTATTTTCTTGACTGCGAAGGTTGTGTTTTATGTCAACTTCTTAAAAGTCCCTTAACATCTCATGCGATACATTTTTCCTATCGAAGTCATCTAGATTGTGATAGACTTCATGTGGAGTACTATATCACTAAGAATTACTTTACTGAGTTTAACTGATGACGATAATTTGTGCCGATTTTCCTTTGTTTGGATCTACGGACTGTGCTTTCATTATCTATCCTTTTCTAATACTAGTTGTATTCTTGTAGATTAACACGTAAAGAATTCTAAAGAATTTATGTGGGTTTGTGATGACGTGATAGCATATCATGATTACCACTGAAGTAGCAAACTGAAAATGAGAAGGCAACTGGTGGAGACGTCATTGAGACTCATATGCTAACAAAGAAAAAGAAGCAGAGAGAGGGCGTGATAATGAGAAAAAAAAAATAGCCCCGTAATTTCGGGAGAAGGGGTGCCCCCTCACCCTTCGTGAGGGATTCGCAGTGACTAGGCCGGGCATCTATTTACCAAAAACACGGGTCTCTGCAATGTCGTAAGACCTTGTACGGGGGCTGATGCCTACCCACTGGTGGAATGTCAAGGAAGTTGGTGACCTGATGACAGGGGAGCTGGCGACTGAAGCCCTGGAACAACAGTATTTCAGTAGGAATAGAATCCACGAATTTGTGTTCCAAATGACTTCATTTGTTGACGGTGGGAGGTTATTGGTTATGAATCTTATGATGGAAAACAGCATACGAGGTGCAGTTATGTACTAGATGTTGTGATATGCAATTTTTGTTTTACAGGTACCAGGTACTCGCCGGAGTCATTGAACAACGAATACTAGAACCTTTGCTTCATCAACATAAGATTTTGCTGAGTGCGATCTGCTTTGCTGTTCGAACTGGCAACACATTCTTGGGGTCATTGATGTAAGAGTCTCATTCATTTGGATTCAAATATTGACTACTTGCCAACACCTTTTGTTTCGGTTCCCTAAATTCATTCTAAATTTCTTATCGGACAGGTGGGTGGATTATGCACGTTGGGTTGGGATCCAAAAGATACGAGATTAAGTTGCTGGATGGGTTCTATATTTATGTTTATAGCTTTGGCTTTGTAAATGACGATGATCTTTTGCCCAGGATATGTGTAGAAATGGGAGGAATGATCTTTGTGGGTGCTTTTGCTGTTTGTTCGTTCACTGTTAATTCACCTGGTGTACAATTTACAAGTTAATAATGGTGGAGGTGGAAGGTAATTACCATTTCTCATGAGTATAACCGATTCAGAAAGTCCACACATGCATTGAATTGGTTCGGATACAATTGTGTTTTAAAGGCGTGTGCGTAGCATTGTTCTAACCAAATTACCCTCAAATGTATGTCGCTTCTAACAATGTATAATCTGAACAATTTCATCACACTTCCCAAAAAACTGGTTGGTGCTGTACAATGCACGTTCCAATTATCTTCAAGAAATGGAGCGGAGTTTGCCAATTTATGGTGCAAAATGCACGTTCCAATGTGTAGGGGAACCTATATCTAGAAAAACTTGTGTTACGCCTTAACTTTTCTTTTCGTAACAGTTATTTTTCGCATAGAAATTTTGTTGTTATGGTTGGGACCAAGTCAATTATTTTTACACGGGCTACCTGTACCATTGACGTTATTGTAATTAAGGGTGTAGAAGATTACATTTTATATAATATTCTAGTATTAGGCCAATTAGGTTAATATATCTATTTTTATTTGTTACCTACGTTATCCTAGGTTACAGTTGCTATAATTTAGGGGGGGTGTGACTAGTGGATGGTTGGTTTTAAAGAGCCACAATCCGATAGATGTTCACAAGTCATTAGGGTTAAAAAGCTGAAAGGGTCTTGAGAGAGTGTAGCCGCATAAAAGGTTTCTCGGGCTGGTCTTCATTTGTTTTATTACTTTGAATCAGTACCATTTGATAGAGGATCGTGGTTTTGGGCGGACATTATTTTAAGTTTGATTGGTGGGCTGCAACTTGTATTGTTTTGGGGAGTTACTCGATGACAAAGGGGATAGGAAAATAGAGAGAGCACGAGAAGGGGGCAGTGGGAATTGCCATGTGGTGTGTGATGATCTGATGCAATTCTTTTGCATTTTAGTGGAGTTATATACCGAGAACATTATTAAATTCATAGTGCTATAAGTGTTAATGGGTTTCGGTGATATACAGTGGTAGTAGGAGAATGAATTTTTGTATTGCATGTATGGGAATTGAAGACTTGGTAATCAATTAAGGAAAAGTATAACCTATGGCAGTTCTCGTGTGGACTATATAGCGTGCAGAGAATTTTGTTTTGGGTTGTAATAATATATTCACAAGAGCTACAGGTTCTGAGTTGTTTGTTTGGGAGAGAACAGATGGTACACTTAGAAACAGATTATTTGGAGTAGGAATTTGAAGTTAGGTTTTGTAGTTTTCAGAAGGCTACTGATTATTGGACTTGGGATTAGGCTTGAGCACTACAAGAAATTCCTGACTTACATATTCAGTGTTATATTATTTGAATAGTTATTTATTTCATATTTTTTATTTTGTACAGGTTAGTCTCTTTTTGACGTGTTTGAGTTGCATTATTTTCCGACCCAGGTGAGTGGTTAATCGTGTTACGTATTTTCGAACTCGCCGTGTCCCTTGAATTATTCTTTTGGAAAAAAAATTATCATTTGGTTATTGAAAACGTGAATTGTTTATATTTGATCTTTTAATTAGCATGCGAAAAAATATATATATTCTTTTGGTGAGAACTTGGTGGATATTGATGGGAACATTTATTATTAAAGGTCCAGAAAAATTAATCCTCTGTGTGCGGATCACTGTGGCCATTAAGGGAGAGACCGTGTCCTGGCCAGTGACCCTAATGCTCAACGGCTGACTTTCGCGAGATCGTTCTTAGGGAAAAGTTCCACGGGCTGCCTACTCGTGGTGACTCTAAGTTTCGATATTGGATCCAATTTTTGAGAGATTTGTTCACTGACACTTGGTACTAATTGGTTTTGGTTGCGGTTCCCCATTGTTGTTGGATATCGTATTGTGATCACCAAAAAGACTTGTTATTGGTAAAAATATTTATTGATACAATTTGTTGTTTTGTGGTACACCTCGTATGCCAAATTATATTTACATGTTAAAATATTATTATCCCTACTTTAGAACTCCATTGACTGAGCT